>BQNB010003663.1:9959-113146 GCA_026074375.1 Tanacetum coccineum | reverse complement strand
TTGGTTCTTCCATCAAATTGGTTTCCTTTGACAAGGGTTAAATGATTACCTTTGATAGCAAATTCGTTAGCGGTTTCAGGAATTGCGGAACTGGAAGTCGGAGCAACAACACGGTTAGCAACCCACATGGGTTCATCATCCATTGGGTAAAGGTTTTTAAGAGTAACTAGAAAGTGATGGAAGTGGATGATGTCGATAATTGGCGGACAGACAATTCTCGGGTTTTTAGGTGGATTGTTTCTTTGATCGAATGGAATTCTTCTGTTTCATCGACGACGTCTTCGATTCAGAGTACGTTCAGGTTCAAGTAATGGTTCAACAAGTTCAGAATTGGAAGCACATGTATGCATCCAAAGGAGAATTTGTTCGGGTCAGTTTGCCAAAAAACTGTACGAAGATTTGAAAAAGAGGGGGAGTTAAAGAGATTTTCTAGAGTTTGACTACAGAACAACTAAGAAATCCTCAGTAACGACGCCAAAAACTTTGATGTGTTTCAAAAGCTTTAAATTTATAAGACTGAAAATACCAGACAATTATATGGAAACACACGGGTAAAAGTATAACCCACGTATGCAGTATAATATTTTTAGGTAAGACCAGGTCGTCCACAGGGATTAGAGTAGTGTTCGAATAATCAGAAAGAAAATAGACTTTAATAATTTTGAAAATAACTTGTTAGCCTCAAAATATTGAGTCGAACATGAAGTTCGTTCATTATGTATTTAAGTCTCGGTCAATTAATTAGTTAATGTTGTAATAGAATATTATCGGGAATCAGGCTCGATAGTTAAACTAATATTGTATATGTTTCAGGTTTAATCCCAAGCAAAACCCGAGCCTGAGTCCTAGTTAAATATCCCGCGCGTCACATTAAATGTGTTAGGGTATATATAGATATTTTTCACTTAGAAAAATATCTCTTCTCATTCTAATATATATCTTTTCTCTCAATTCTCTCATCTCTCTCTCTCTTCTTTCTCTCTCTACACCACCATCTTTCTTTCTAATTTCTTGTTACAAATTCGTGCATCATATGTGTTATATGAAGTGTTAACGGGATCCTACAATTGGCATCAGAGCTACGTGTGGATTCGTGGTTGATTTTTGTGGTTCAAAAAGATCAAATTCGTGTGTCATTTGAAGCGAAAAAAAAAATTAAACCCGGATTTTTGTGATTAGATGTGTGAATGTTTATGTTATTAAGCAAGATCTAGGCATAAGGTAACTAATTGTGCAAGAGAAATTAAGTTAAAATGTCAAAAAGGGTGATTTTTAGGCGATTTTTGGTGGAAAAAGTCGTATATTTCGTCGTTGCGTTTTGACTCTCTGGCAAAGTTCTTGGTTGCGTTTTGATCATTGGTTGCGTTTTGATCATTGGTTGCGTTTTGATCATTGGTTGCGTTTTGATCATTGGTTGCGTTTTGATCTTGGTTGCGTTTTGCTCATTGGTTGCGTTTTGCCTAATTTGAAGACCTATATTGCGTTTTGACTAGGAGAAACTCTGCCCAAATCAAGACTTCATTGCGTTTTGTCTCCAAGATTCATTGCGTTTTGACCAAATCTCAACCATTGCCTTTTGACCAAATCTCAACATTGCCTTTTGACCAAATCTCAACATTGCCTTTTGACCAAATCTCAACCACTGCCTTTTGACCAAATCTCAACATTGCCTTTTGACCAAATCTCAACATTGCCTTTTGACCAAATCTCAACATTAAATGGTCATTGCGTTTTGATTCAAAAGTCACTGCGTTTTGATTAAATGGTCATTGCGTTTTGATTCAAAAGGCACTGCGTTTTGTCTAGAAATATTGTGTGAAGAAAAGGGTTTCAGTAAAACAGCCATAACTTTTGATCCGTAAGTCCGTTTCAGGCCCGTGACCTCTCAAATCGAAGAGAAAAACGAGACGGAAGCAGCTGTAACCACCCTTTAGCTGGTTACGGATTTTTCGAGGCCCAAAACCCTCGTTTACTATGAGTTATTGACATTTTTCAGTTTTTTGGAATTTGTGTTAGACTTGTTTTTGTTCTAGCTCACGGCCCATCTGTATTTTTTGGCCCGTTTCAGATTGGTGAGCCTATTTAAACAATCTGCTGTAACCCTAGCCAGAAAATTATCTGTTTTTATACAATTAAATCATTGGCCGCTGATTCCGAATCAAATCATTCACGGTTTTCTATTGATTTTGTAAAATCCCGTTAATTCATTTATCGGTTTTAATCATAGACGTGTAAAATCCCGTGAACGTGAATTGCTTACAAAACCACAACTTCAATCACATCATATCCACTTAAGATCCAACAAAATTTTCACACTTCAACTCACGATAAAATGGAGAAGAAAGATACCTTATCTTCGTGTTCAGATTCAGAAATACAACAAATGCAACTAATTCAAGACAAAACAAAAGAAAGTTGCATGGTATCTTTTCAACGACTTCATTCACACCTCAAGTGTCTTTTAAACAACGACTTAAAAGGAAGTCGAACCGAGGATGGATTCAAACGCGCATTTACGACACTTTTTTGTCAAGATCTAGAGACTTTCACAGGCACGATGTTCCTAAACATGGATCAACTTCAAAAGCAACTTGATAACAACGAATTTCAAGAGATTGGATCCATGGCCTCTTTTAAAGTTCTCGAGACACAGTTTCAGATGTTCATCAAGTCAAAGATTTATTTGAATGATGAATATATTGTAATGACACGAAACTACTTTCTAGAATACACTCGACTCGATATTCCAGAATTCCGTGATACACTGATCCAAAACATGGATTATGTTAAAAAGTCGATTGAGAAAAGAGCGCTGCATAAAATGGAGTATGACAGCAGGGTGAATGAAAGACTGATGCAGACGACAGAGGAAAAGGTTGATTCGAGTAAAGCATTGGATGCTAGTTTAGTTATCATTGAAAGCAATGGGACAGAATCACAAAAGCAGGATACAAGCAGCAGATCAGGGAATGATGCACATGTTGATGCAGAAATCAGACCCATAGATAATGAAGAGCCAATGGCTAAGGTACAAATGACTGCTGATGATAATGTATCTGCTACAGGACAACAGCATACTGAGCAACCTGAATCTAATAATAAAGGAGAGGTTGACCAGAATGCTGATCAATGTTATGACACACGTCCTTTGCCTGCTAAATTAATTGATGACAAGACAACTGAACTCTCAAATCAATTACTCGAGTCTGAAAATGTATGTGTTGCCCAATTTCAAAAAGATTTTTCAAGAATGGAAGCACATTGTGTTAATCTTGAATTTAAATATCAAAATCAAGTTTTAAAAGAAGGGCAACAAGGTCAATTTTTTAATGTAAAAAGTAATGAAGCCAAGGTTAAACATGACATAGATAAATGACATCGATGTAACTGAAACAATAAACATCGAATTGGAACATAGTGTGGCTAAATTACTTGCAGAGAATGAGCAGTTACATAAGGAAAAAGAGCACTTGAAACAGACTTACAAAGATCTTTTTGATTCTATCAAAAGGACACGAGTTCAGACCAAAGACCAGAATGACTCTTTAATGGCACAACTGAACAAAAAGTCTAATGAAAATGCTGAGTACTACTCAGATTCAGAAAAAAGGGGTTTGCAATTGCAGCATTAAAAAATGAGTTAAGAAAACTAACAGGAAATAATGTGAATACTAGTTGCAAAAACCATCAATCTTGGGAAACCAAGTTTTTTACAACCAACATAGAAACCATCAGTTGTTAGACAACCGACTGCGTTTGAATCTAAAACGACCTAGGGAAAATTCAAAACCAACACGGTTTTTGCCTCCCAAGTTGATGAGAACAACGACTTGTCAAAACCAATCACTACACATTATCTACCTAAGAGAAGAGAATCTGCCCATGCAAAATCTCATTACATGATTGCACCTAGCTCATCTAGGTATAGCTCAAATGACATAGTTCATAATCACTACCTGGATGAGCTAAGAAAAAAGGACACAAAGAATACTCCTAGAACTCTAGAAATTTTTTGACTCCTAACAATTGTTTGTTCTACATGTCAGAAATGTGTCTTTAATGCAAACATGATTCTTGTGTTACAAAAATTCCTGAAAGAAGTCAACTCGCAGTTGCTAAGGGTTCCATCCAATAAGACAACGACAAGAAACAAAAACCCGTAGAGCAAATAAGGGTTGCAACGAAACAAATATACAATACCCCAACAGTACATAGTTTTTCAATAAAAAGGACTTCACTGTGCACAGAAAACAACAAGTCCCTGATCTTGTCTTAGGTGGCAACCAAAACGAGTAAATTCTCAAGACTAGTTTTCTTAGATGGGTTCCAACAGAAAGAACATTCGCCTCTAGCACAACGGTCTAACACAACAAAGGTTGACAGTAAACCCCCAAATGGTCAAATGCAAATCACTAACACAATTTAAAAGCGAAAACAAGCTTCTTGATGTCATCAGGTACTCTCTGAAGTACAGGTACATCATTCAAACAATAAAGGAAGGACTCAGAGTTTGGTTGCGGAAAAGACAGATATCTCAGAAAACAGGGCTTCAAGGAATTTTGATCTGATGATCATTAAATGGTGTCTGCTGAAAATAACACTTCAGGCCCCGTTCCTCAATGTTCAAAAGACGTTTGATCGCAGCAGATCAAGCCTCGGTCTTCATGGCAATGATGTCTGTTCACATCAGTTCAGGCCTCGTTCTTCATCAAATGACTTCTGATCATAACCAGGTCGTTCAAAACTCGAATACAAGACCACAAGCAATGAAACATCAAGTGCAAAGCTAGTGCCAAAGTTGTTCCGTAAAGCAGATAAGACAGCTCTCACGACAAGAGTTGGAATTACTATTCCACCTTCACATAGCAATGCTGAGGACAACAGGTATATATATATAAAATACAAAATCAGAAAATCAGAAAATTTCCAAAAAGATTCTTCTCGACATGTCTCTTGGAATCGATAACAGGAGGAGGTACGTGCTTGCGAAATGTCGATTAAACATGACAACGGTGTGTAAATAGAGGTTCGAGCCAGAGTTTTCAAAGAGTTTTTCAAAACATGTCATTCATTCTAATTTTCTAAATGGCCTATATGGTGCAGAATTGTCAGTAACATAAAAACCCGGACTTCAAATAAGGGAAGGTTTATAAACTTATCCTCACACACAACGAGAAACTTAACGTTTGTCTCGGTCCTTGAGCTGTTCTTACAAGACCATTCCATGTTTTTATAGCTTAAGAAAAAGATAGTGTACGTTTCAAGTGCTTACCTTACCGATAGAAGAGATAGTCCTCTAACCTTTGGTTTTTTCAAAAAGTTGAACACATTTTTCAATGAATTTATCTCGATGCAAATCATAATTTCAAAAATTGTATGTTCAACACTCCACCCCGACACTGGTTTTCAAAAGACAACAACTTATTACAATAGGTGCCTATTTTGTGGTGGAGTGGGAGAGAGATATGATTGTAGTGTTAGATGGGATCGTGGAGGGGGGCACTCAGCGGGGTCAAAGGTATTTAAAAATGTTCTCTTGGGTGTTGAGTAGAGGCAGGTTCTATAGGATAGGCGAGGGTTCATGATTAAGGGGTGTGCTTTCTCAGATGGGATGGGTTTTAGAGTGGGTCGAATACATGTCTGATATGGTCAAAACAATTATGCAAAGAGTTGTTTTCATACAAACCTATTGTTATGGGCACAGACACTTTTGAAAATGTGGTTTGTATATTCCTAGTAGTAATGGTCTGTCTCGAGATGATGTCACTCCAAGAACATTAAAACTTTGTGTCTTACTTTTGATACAACTCACACGTCCATCAAAAACTAGGACCTAATTCTACGAAATCTACATTGGCCCGTGACCGCATAGGTATTTCTCTTATCGTCACGACAAACTAATGTGATATTAATAGGTATGTGATAGTGTTCTGAACTAAGTACAGGGCAGAATAATTATTGAATCAGATCACACTGAGGATGCTCGATCAGAGATAATACGATTGATCACAACAATCGTGCTTGAACAAGCTTGGGGAAAACAACACTGATCTCTGGATAGATGACGTCGACATATCTAACAGTTACTCGGCAAACACAATGCTTAATTCTGTCACACACAGAGCAGGAGTGCTGACATACTAGAGTCATAAGGTGGTTAGGTTAGGAATCAATCCTATGATCCAACCAGAACCGGAGGATCTACCCAAGGATAATCCAAAGTTAGAAATAGCAGTCCTTAGGTATGATTGGAGATGAATGTATATGGGAATAATGCCGACTAAGATTGAGCTAACACTGGAACAATCACAACAAGGTGTTAGTAATGACGTCCTGGTAAGCATTGAAGGCGTTGAAGAATGAAAAAGAAATGTATGGATAAAGGGTGTAAACAAAGAAGCCCTCCACACAACTTAAGGCAGAAACCGGGTCAATACATAATCTATCAGAATCACAAGATGATTGCTGGTATTGAAAACGACATCATGGACCCAGTGATGCAATGCACAACCCTCCCCAGCCATTCGGGTTTCTCTCAACAGAAACTTGTCTCATTTGTCACGGAGATACACAAGTTATCTATTGACATCTCTCTTCGAGATTGTTGATATTGAATAGGTGGCAATATGCTCCAGCCTCCGAGTACTAAAACCAAAATGCACTAATCGAGTCTAGAGCCAAGAGATCAATCAAAATCTCGTTAGGACACATTCCATTTCAAACACTTGTTGAACATCATCAGGTTCACAAGCTGTTATCAAGAGTCCTACGCAATATCATTGTGATATTTGCCAGAACATCTGAGTGATACTATAAGTATTCACAATGAAATGAAATCTGGCTTGAGTCAACATCAACAAGCTCTTGGTATGGTGACTGCGAGATTCCTATATGAATCAAACTTGTGACAACTGAGACGATTTGGTCCAGTAAATGAATTGACGGTTGATGAATTTTGATAAAAGATTAAAACTCCCGATGTGTTACAAAAACGCTTTTACAAGTAATACGTCGATTGATTTTCAAATCATTTTTCTCGATTATCACTAACGTAAACCTGCAGGTTAAAACGGTGGTGACGGTATCCCAATCAACCAAAGTCGATTCATTACCACATATTCATGCTCATTCTACAAAGACAATCAATCATGAAAGCTCAAGATTTAAAGACAAAGACTTCCGCAAACTCTGATTTGAAGCTTTCAAGATTAGGCATAATATGAGAATGTTGGTAAAAGACACAAGATCGCAAGATGGCATAAACGATAAAGACAATGACAAAGGCTCAAAGTCAAGATCGCAAAGCATGAAGGAACAAGCCTACAACAAAGAACAAAAAGAAAGACCAAGACCACATGAGCTTAAATGACAAAAGCAATCTCATTATCTCATGAAGGAGTGTCATCAATGAACTCACTTCGGGGGAGATTGTTAGCCTCAAAATATTGAGTCGAACATGAAGTTCATTCTTTATGTATTTAAGTCTCGGTCAATTAATTAGTTAATGTTGTAATAGAATATTATCGGGAATCGGGCTCGATAGTTAAACTAATATTGTATATGTTTCGGTTTAATCGAAGCAAAACCCGAGCCCGAGTCCTAGTTAAATATCCTCGCGTTCACATTAAATGTGTAGGGGTATATATAGATATTTTTACTTAGAAAATATCTAACTTCTCATTTTTCTATATAATCTCTAGTTCTCGTCTCAACTCTCTCTCTCTTCTTTCTCTCTCTAAATCAACTCACTTTGTTTATCTCTTTTCTAGTTCGATTCGTGTTGTGTTATATATAAAGTGAAGTGTTAACGGGATCCTACAGATGCACATGATGATAATGATGCAACAGAATCAGATGATGATGGTGACAACATTACTCATCCAAAGTTGTCCACCTTCTCAACTGATGACCAAGAAGATAAAATAAAAAAAAAGGAATAAAAAAACAAAAAAAAGAGAAAAATGACAAAGAAGAACAAGAAGAAGATGATGAAGATGAGGAAGAGATATCTGATTAGTTGGTATGCACACCATTAGATTATCAACCACCTGATGAAAGTGAGAAACAAAAATATGATGACAGGGTTAAAGATGGTGAAGAAGACAAAGAAGGAGTCGAGACGAATGTCAATCTGGAAGGAGGTGATGTTGACATGACTGAAGCTGACACTACCAAAGACACGAAGATGCCCATGTGACTCTAACGGCTGCTACTCCTGTTGTCCAATAGCAAAGTTTATCCGTGACAGATCTAGTTTCAAAGTTCATCTCTCCTACTACGGATGAAGGTATTGACTCTATCCTGACTCCTCATACAGAATCAACAACTCTAGTCAATGTACCTATTTCTGTAGCCACAGAGACTCCAACTACCACTACAATAATCCCTTTACCTCTTTTTCCTGTCACTCAATTAAGTCAACAAACACCTGTTACCACCACAACAACTAATCCCTCTACAACACCGCCTCCAATCCCTGACTTTGCATCTGTATTTGGATTTAATCAAAGAGTAATCGCGTTAGAATCTGATCTCTCTAAGCTTAAACAATCAAATCCTTTCGTTGAAGCCATTTCATCTATTCCGGGCATAGTTAATGAATTCCTTGGTTCTAAGATGAAGGAAGTAGTAGATGTGGCATTTCAGCTCAAATCAGAAAAGCTCAGAGAAGAAGCTCAAGTAGAGAATCAAGAATTCCTCAACTCACTTGATTCCAACATGCAGAAAATTATCAAGATCAATTAAAACTCAACATCAAATCAAGTCCAAAGTTGAAAGTAGTTACTGAATCTCTGGGAGCTAAGTGTTTGTTCGTATTCCACCAAATCAACCCTTAGACATCTTACGGAATTACTTCCTCACTCATAGAACTTGAACAAAAAGGATTTCTAATGGATAAAATATAGGAGAATAAATCAATTGACAGAATTCGATGTTTAGAAAAAATCTTTATAACCGCATTGGTTGAAGCTTATAACACGGACAAGACCTTCCTTTCCCTCTTATGGTGATGTTATCATTCTTCCAAGAACAAGCGACGATAAAGATAAAGATGAAGAACCCTCCGCTGGATCAAACCGAGGGACTAAGAGACGAAGATTAGGCAAGGAAGCTGAGTCATCCAAAGAACCAACTCGTAAGGAGAGCAAGATAACAAGGTCTTTGAAAGGTGCCTCCAGATCTTAACCTACTGACTTGAATAAGACAACACATCTAGAGTTCATTACAGGTGATGATGATGTCATTCCTGCTAGAGAGGTACAAGATGAACGTTAATGGCACCCTCCAACCTCTCCAACTCCTGATCATGAATGGAACCTAACAAATACTATTTTTGATTTACCTCTTCAACATTGGATAACCGACTTAGCACAAGCTACAGGTACTTAATCCTCTTTTGATGAGTTTACGGATACTCCTATTTATTTCTCTGCTTTCATGATAAACAGACTCAAGATTGATCATTTGACTCAAGAACTGCTAACCGGTCCTACCTATGATCTTATAAAAGGTACGTGCAATAGTTAGCTGAATTGGACTAACATTGGAAAAAGTCTTCAAAGCTACTAATGAACAATTAGACTAGAATAATCCTGAAGGAACGCCATATCCCCATAGTCTCAGCAAGCCACTACTGTTAATTCCAAATGCACGAGGACGTCTTGTTATTCCTTTCGATCATTTCATCAACAATGACCTTGAATATCTAAAAGGAGGAAGCTCAAGTCGAAAGTACACTACTTCCATAACAAAGACGAAGGCCGCTGATTATGGTCAAGTCAAATGGATTGAAGACCGGATCCCTAGAACTACTTGGAGTGTGTTACCAATAGACTACGACAAACACGCCTATTGGGGTACATACCACTAGGGTCCAAAACGTCAGAGATTCTATAGATATGCTACCAACATAGAAACTTCCAAGGATGTTTACTCAAGGCACAGGATCATCGTGAGTCCATCCTAAAGTTTCTCAAGAGAACCATGAATTCTTCGTTATATTCATGAAGAGATTTACGGTTCATCGACAGGATGATGTGCTATATAAGTTTCGAGAAGGCGACTTCAAGAGACTTTGTCGCCAAGACATTGAAGATATGTTACTTATTCTTGTTCAAGGCAAGCTCACCAATCTCAGTCTGGATGATTGATATGCACTAAATGTGGCTCTGAGAATGTACACTCAAAGAATTATCATTCAAGAACATGTGGAAGATCTACAGTTGGCCATCGATTTATGAAGTTATAAGGTGGTTAGGCTTAGGTATTCAAATCCCATGATCCAGCCAGAACCGAAGGGATCTACCTAGGGATATCCACTAGTTAGTGTAGAAGTCCTTAGGTATGATACAAAAGGAGAAAAAGTGAGAATCGGGAATAATGCCGACTGAGATGGAGCTAACACTAGAACAAACCCAACAAGGTGTTAGTTATGAAGTCTCGGTAAGCACTGAAGGGGTTGAAGAATGAAAAAGAAATGTAAAGATAAAGGGTGAAAAAAAGAAGCCCTCCATACACTTAGGCAGAAACCGGGTCATACATAATCTGTCGAAACTCGAAGTTGGGGGAGAGTGGTCCGAGGGCGATGTAGAAGACAGTCCATGGACCCAATGACGCTAAGCACAACCCTCCCGCGCGTGCGCGCGCGAGCGCCGTGGGGGTGTCCTCTCAACAGACTCTTGTTTCATTTCTCATAGAGATTACATACATTTCTATTGACTTTCTCACTCTGAGTTGGTTGATATTGAAAAGGTGGCAGTCTGCTCCAGCCTCTGATCACTAAAAAAAAACAAAAGTGCACTATGATCCCCTTAAACAAGCCAAAGAGATCATCCATTAATCACATTAGGGACACTTGTCAATTCTGCTTGCTAAGATTCCACACAATGTGAATAACAAGATAAGTATTAATAGTCCTACGCATTATCCCTTTGATTTTTGCCTAAAACATCGATGATTTCAATCACAATGAAGATGGAAATCCTGCTTGAGCCAACATCAAACAAGCTCATGGTAGGTGACTTGTGCGATTCTATACGAATCAAACTTGTGACAACTGGAAACAAATGATGGTGCGATTCTATAAGAATCAAACTTGTTCCAGGTTATGAATTGACGATTGATGATGAATTTTTGAAATGATCAACACTCTCAATGTGTCACAAAACCACTTTAGCAAGTGACACGTCGAGTGATTTTCAAATTGATTTTTCTATTTCAATCGGTGAGACAGTAACTCACTGGTTCACTCTTATCGTGTTGTCTGCTCTGAGACGTTCCGATAATGAGAACATGCTGAGTTTGATGAATCTAATACATATGTGTTAGAAAGATTCTATACTTCAGCGGGAAATCCTGTCAAGGAGATTCTTCTTAAATTGAATCTACCTGATCACAGGTCGATCCTTACGGATTCGAAGGTTACTCCAACCAAACACGGGCGAATGACAAAGCCATATTCGTCCCCTCGCTTTATTGCTAACTGTTTTAATGCAGGATACTTAAAGATGGCGGTGAAGGTACCTGATTCCAGCTGGCTCACAAGATTCATAACTACATGCTCATACCCGACCGACAAAACATAAAGACATCATGAAAGCTCAAGTACATGTTTCAAGACGTCCGCTACTCTGATACCGAACGTCTTTCTCGAAGTGACGAAGTGTTAAAGTTAAAGAATTTCAAGAAAGATGCAACATTAAAGCTTTCCAAGTCAACAAATCAAGAATGGTATGAGCATGTCGGTCCAGAAGTCACAAGATCACAAGATGACAAAGTCACAAGATGGCGAAACAAGATTATGCTTGGTTGATGATCTCACAGTGCTCAAGATCACATCTCCACTTACAAGTAAAGATAAAGGAACAAGCTCGAGCCTAAAGTAAAAGATTACTACAACATATTCACAAGAGAAAGTCAAGTTTACGAGCTGAAGACTAAGAGATATAGCATAGTATGCTAGGTTTAAATTTTGTAAAATGGAGTGACCTCCCTTAGGGGGAGATTGTTGGAAACAAGAAAAGTATCGGTCACTTTCAAGTTGTAATAGTCTTAGCCCGTAGTTTGTTATATGATTAGTCTAGTAAGCAAGTCTGGCCCAAGGCCCATGGAAAGCTCGTTAAGGCCTATGGCCGGCCATCATAGGACTATATATACACCTCTCAATGCTTTGGAGATGTGGTTGGTTGGTTTTTGTATTTCACTTTTCATATATGCATTTCATGTTTTCTTACTTTCTCTCTCTAGAAACAAAACCTTCCTTCCACTCACTCTCTCTCTAGTTCTTGATTGTTTATCATAGATTACTAATATTCTTCAATATTAATTTAACTTGATCTGGTGAAAATATGTCCAACTTTACCGGATCTACTATAGCAACTATCTCACCAACAAATTCTCTTCCAGGCGGACTAGTGAACCTTCCATAATGGTGTAGTAGGACCTTAAATGCCATTGTTTGAAATTTATAATCAATTAAAGAAAAGTTTAATGTTGTTGTTCAAGTTGAACCACAAAGTATGTGGTTTATATAGTGTTTACTGTTTTTCATTCATGACAATATATCGTGTAAAATACTAAGTGATGAACCTAGTATCAGTGACTTGTAAACTCAATGTATATATTTAGTGATTGAGTTGTCCAATATGTCATTGATTTGTCATATCCATATCATAAATCACGTAAAATACATAGTGATCAACATAGTGTCAGGGGAAAGTCGTCAAATCGATGTTTTATATTGTTTGTAATAGTTTGTTCAAATCTGTCATTTATTTAATTCCCATAATCATGAAAGACATTGGCCAAATACTAAGTCATCAACACGTGTTTTGTGACTTTCAGTCATTGATTTGTCATATTCTGTGTGGTATTTTATTGGGTTGCACCCCAATATGTTGTGATGTTGAGATTGTATTTATATCTACCAGGTACAATTATTAATGGTATTGTTGATTGTAGTAACCTAATAAGTTTAATTGACAATGAAATATATTACATCATTAAAATCATACATTATAATTTAACAACAAACCAACATAAATCATAAAAACATACAATTCTTTATAACCCAAAATAGTTAAACCAACTATTTGAACCATTTGTGTTTAGATCATCTAGATGTTGTGCATCATATTGCTGAGAATTGTATTGTTCATACATCTGAAGATGATTCTGTGTGAGGTTCATCATATGCCTAAGATGTGTTTGTGAAATGTTGGTCGTAAGGTTGTGATGTGTATTGGTTAAAAGTATGGAAAGTGTTGTCATACTGTTGATTTGGGTCGTAGAATGATGGTTGGTTGTTTCGTAGAATTTCTTGATCATTTTATGTACGTATGTTTATAGGCGGAATAGCTTTCTGAATATTTTGCAGAAATTCCCATTGTTACATATTTCCAAGGAAATGAATTGATTCTGAATAAGTGTCTTGGTATTTTGGTTTTTTAAACCAATCTAATACATATTGGACACAATTTGCCAAACCCAAAAACCGTGTTACAGCTATTACGTGACCACACGGAAGCCCTGAAAGCTGCCATTTACGACATTCACAAGTGCCTGCTTGTAAGTTGACTTCACGAATATACTGACCGTCTGAAACTTCATATTGATATTCGTTAACACCTTTAACAACCCATTTCGCGCTTTTCATGCTTTTTTTTGCCACTTTGTGTGCTGCCCAGTCAGTTATTTTGTATGTCATGTTTGCTAAAATAATTCATAAACAAGAATCAATATAGCAATTGTTATTCAAAGAAAATAGTTGTAGATTAGGTGTAGAGAGAGAATAATACCAGCCAATTGTCGCGTTCATAGTACCATTGTTGCACCATCGCACGATATGTCTCTGCTAACTTTAACATGGGCTCTTTTCTATATATTACACTACAAGCATTGATAGACTCCACACTATTCGATGTCATATAATTGTAACGAACTAGTGGGCAATGTGCTCTTGACCATCTTTCAGGACGAGCGTCACAAAGCTTTTTGTATGCATCAGGCTAAACAATTTGTAGTATGTTCATGCTGGCTGCAAAGTCTTCTCGTGTATATGCCTTGCATATTTTCCAGAATAAATCTTTTCTTTTTTTGTTTTTCAACGATAGGTTCATCATAAGATGACGACAACATACAACATGAAAGGCTAAAGGGAATTCATTTTCTACTGCCAAAGCTATAGCAGCATGCCTGTCAGAAATGAATAGCAAATTGGGGTTATCACCAATGCATTCTTTGAGTACGGACATCTACCATGACCAACATAGACCTGTTTCCCCTTTGCTTATACCAAATGCAATTGGCACAATCTGATTGTTTCCATCCATGGCCACATCCACCAGATTTGTTCCTTTGTATAGACCCTTTAAATGCGCAGCATCGATCATAAGCATAGGGCGTAGATAATTGAGGAACGTACGAATCTGAAATAACACATTATAAACATACTTTCGTGATGTAGTATAATTATATTATTTAGAATATGTTAGCATCACTTACCGAAGCACCAATGGCAATGAATAACATCTCGAAAACCCCTTTTTGTCTGTTTTGATACGTGTTACTGTCCCTTGGTTTTTTTGTTCTAGGTTATAACAATAATACGGGAGCATTTCAAATGCTTCGTACGGTGAACCCCTTATCTGTTGTATACCGTAGTCCTTCCCTCTCCATGCTTGTTGGTAAGATATATGTATTTTATATTCTTCTAAAATATCTTTTTGTATATCTTTCCCTCTTAAAACCCGCAACCTATCTTGTAATTTTGGAGTGAGAAGGTGAGCAATTACTTTTTTGTTTGCATTTCGATGGTTAGGATATGTTTGAGTTTTGGGACACATGTGAGTATCATCAAGATGTGTAATGTAATATTGCCCTGTATTATTCCATAGTCTAGCCCGAAGCTTCCAATCAGATTTTTTAAACTGATAGCATTTTAACTCACACCTACCTTGTAATGTATTTATGACACCTACCCCTCTTATTAAATAACAACCAATTGGTTCTGCCTATAAAAGCATCTATTATCGTCAATAACATGTTAACTTATCAAACACACACACACACACACTCTTAAAATGAAGATGGTGCCATATGAAGAGTTTGCATGTAAATGTGGAGCCAAAAATGTTGTTCTACGAGAATCGTATCAATCCAAAACCCATGGCAGACTATACTATGCATGTCCAAACTCTAGTGTAAATAATCAATATTTTTTTGTCTATTTTATCAAAAATTATCATGGTTACTTGTTTATAAATTAAATTTTGTAATGAATGAACAGCCATGTCCAAAATTTCTATGGATGTAAAATAATTTTTCTTTGGAAAGATAAGTAGGTTGGTTGCTATTCAATTCTCATTGGTAGGTTCATCTACAACAACTTTTTCTCAAGCAACTTTATCAAGTCCAAGATTGTCTCCTACATAATCCCACAACTCCTAATCTATTACGGAGGATCTTCTACCAATACAGAGTGCTAAACGCAAGCAACGGCTTAGTATCCAATAAAGGTACTTCAGGCTAACATTGGAATGTATAGGCATCTGGAACAACAACACACTTAATTCTAGCTGCACTACTTCACGTTTTTAACATTGACATGGAAAATTTGGTTGGGAATAGTGTGTAGACTTGGAAGTTAATTCTGTTAGGATATTGTATCGTTTTATGTTATGAAAGTGCTACTGTTGGAATTGTCAGGTGATAAGAGATTGAATGTGTTGCCGTATAAAGATTTGTTCTTTAGAATAATTATTACTTGTCTTGTCAATAAAGGGTACATATAATTGTAAAAACGTGTATACACACTTTTGGCTGTCAGTGGGCGGCCGAGCGATTATGGCCCCCCACCCCCGAAATTGTTACTCAATTCAAATAATTCTATTTTCATTGAGTTGGTTCTTATTTATTACAGGGAAAAAAACATTTGTTGTTGTCCAACTCTTTTAATTTTTCAAAAATTTTTCCCTTATAAATAGCCATCACCATTTCCTTCAATTTGTCACACAACCTTCTTTATTCCATCTCCTCAAATGGATTTCAAGTTTAATCAACAACAATGAACATTGGAATTCAGTCTAGATATAGATGATTTCGATCTTCAGGTAACAACGTTGTGCGTTCCTAACCTCAAAACCAGTTGGATAATTCCCGGTCCTGCGGTCTTGTTCAGGCTGGAATTCCCCATTCCTTATTTCCAATACCTTTATCAAGCACTGCAGGATCGGGAATTATCCTAACTAGGGTTTGAGGTGAGGAACGCACAACGGGTGTTAAATAAAGATCGGAATCATCTATATCTAGACTGAATTCCCATGGTTCATTTTCGTTATTGAAATTGAAATCCATTTGAGAGTGTGAAATAAGAAAGTTGTGTGACAAATTGAGGAAATGGTGCAGGGCTATTTTTAGGAAATTTTTGGAAAAAATTAAGAGAGTTGGACAAACACAAATGTATTATTCCTGTAACAATAAGACAATCAACTGAAAATAGAATTATGTGAATGAAGTAACAATTCGCGATGTATATTGAGGAACCAATATAGAAAGCAAAAGTGTGTATACTAGTTGTTACATTTATGTAAACCCAGTTTTCCTTTTGGCCAAGACAGTATTATTATTCTTTAAATTGATCTTTTATGAAACACTTTCATTTATTATAGCTGCACAAGTTACTACATTAGTCACTTTCATAACAGAGAAACGATACAAGATCATACAACACTTAACTTCAAGTTACACACTATTCCAAACAAAGTTTTTCCATGTCATTGTTAAAATCGTGAAGTAGTGCAGCTGAATTAAGTGTGTGTTGTTCCGGATAGATCGCCTTTACATTTCCAATAGTTGCCTTGTAGTACATTTTCCTTCCATGCAGGTGCTTGCAGTTTGAGCACTCTTGAATTGGTGAAGATACTCCATAATAGATTCGGAGTTGTGATTGTGTTGGAGGACAAACTCGGACTCGATGAAGTTGATTGAGAAAAGTTGTTAGATATTAGACAAAAGACTCTGTCACCCCGTGCTATTTTTAATGTTTAATATAGCTCGTAGTTTAACTAGTAAACGTCATGACTTTTGGTATTGAATCCGGGTACTAATACCCCGGTGTATTGTAAGAATAGAAAATACCTTCCAAATTTGGAAGAGGTAAGCTATCCTAGTCAATTTTACAACACCTCTTAACTTGACTGTTTCATTTTTCTTCTTAACTATTCTCTCTTCTCTAATTTTCTCTGTCTCTAGATATATTTAGATCTATACATGTTTGTGTGAATTAGGGAACCTACAATTGGTATCAGAGCCATGGGGTGGATTCATGATTGATTCATATGGTTAAATAAGCTCAAATTCGTGGCTTATTTTTGAAGAAAAAAAACCCACGGCTCGTTTTTTATTTTGGCTTATTTGTTTGTTAATCTGATTCTTCTCTTGTTCTTACACATCAAAGAGGCTAGGTTTGTATCAATTTCGTGTGTTTTACAAGCTCAAATGTTTCGTGAATTATAAGCTTTTAAAAGGTTAGTGTTCTTCGTGGAGAGTTGCCTAATTCTTGGTGATTCACAAAGAAAGACGTGTTAAGTGTGTTTAACTTGATATACACCAATTAGTGTTGCATGGTAGAGCTTTGATCTCTGTGGTTTGGAAAAGCTTATTTGAGTGATTTTGTAAAAATCGTCCTAGTGTTCTTGGTGGAGAGTTGCTTATTTAATAATATCTCTTGCCGGCGGTTTGACAAAGTAGGGGACAAGATCCACGATTTAAGGAAATAGTCAACGGCGGTTTGACCTGGTCAACAGCGAGTTGCCAAAAACAGCGAGTTGCCAAAAACGGCGGGTTGCCTAAAACGGCGGGTTGCCTAAAACGGCGGGTTGCCTAAAACGGCGGGTTGCCTAAAACGGCGGGTTGCCTAAAACGGCGGGTTGCCTAAAACGGCGGGTTGCCTAAAACGGCGAGTTGCTAAAACGGCGAGTTGCTAAAACGGCGAGTTGCTAAAACGGCGAGTTGCTAAACGGCGAGTTGCTAAACGGCGAGTTACTAATTGGCAGCGGTTTACTAAGAATTTTTTGTGTGAAGAAAAGGGTTTCAGTAAAACAGCCATAACTTTTGATCCGTAAGTCCGTTTCAGGCCCGTGACCTCTCAAATCGAAAGAGGGAAAACGAGACGGAATCACGTTGGTAACACTTTAGCTGGTTAACGGATTTTCAAAGCCCCAAAACACTCGTTTACTATGATTTTTTTTGAAATATTTCAGTTTTTTTTTAGACATTCGTGTAGACTTGTTTTGTTCTCGCCTCACGGCCCATCAGTATTTCAAGGCCCGTTTCGTTTTGGTGAACCTCTTTAAACAAACAGCTTTAACCCAGAGCCAGAAATGATCTGTTTTTCTAAATCTAAATTCATTGGCGCTGATTCCGAATCAAAATCATTCAACGGTTTTTCTATTGATTTTGTAAAAATCCCGTTAATCTTTTATCGGTTTTAATTCAATTAGACTTGTAAAATCCCCGCGTGTGAACGTTTAATTGCATTTAAAACCACAAAAATCAATAACATTATCTACTTAAGATCTTATTTATTTTCACACATCGAATTCTAATGGAATCTTCTAATTCTTAATTCAAAAGAGATGAGTAGCTTCAATGACGCAACGGCTCGCAAAACAAGCACTCCAAACTGCAGACATGGGTTTTGAACAACTCGAGACACATCTTTAATGATCTTATCTCCTTTAATTCGAATTATGCTGTTGATGCCTTTATAACCAGCATTTCGCTCATTCTTTAGGTGGAGAGCATCAGACTTTCAAATTGAAGATGTATCATAATCTGGATCAGTTAGGGCTCAACTTGAAAGAGAGAATCTTCAATGGGGTCGCGGGGTTAATCAAAGAACTTGTTCTTCAAGCATCAGAACACAGTTTAAGGAATTTTTGCCTCAAAAGGGGTTAAATACAATGATCTTCTGATCAAGGTTGGGCACAGACTTCGTCTTCAAATACCGCACGCGCTCGTGAACCTAGTGCGATACAGTGTGAGTTACTCGAGAACCTAGATACACTTGACGCGCGTCATTCATAGGTTTGGTCATCATACTATGGTGTATTTACGCATGAAAGAAAATGAAATTAATGCATAAGGAGAATGGAAATAAAAAATAGGGGGTTTCAAAGCATTGCAATGATGAAAATACTTCCATGAGCATCAAATTAAGTCAAGTGTCAAGATGCAGTGATCTCAGTGAATTCAGTTCAATCCAGTTCAAAGCAATAGGCTGCAGCTTGATATGTATAAATATTGCAGTTTGATAGAGCCTGAAAACAATGATGCATTCAGCAAATAGAGATTGAAAATCATTTGCAATGCAAGAGGAAGGAAACGGTCGTATGGAGTGATAGCAGTTGATGTGGGTTGGTTGTTACAGTAACAGCAGTTGGACCAAGCCAAAAAAAACCCGACAAAGCAAGAATACAAGTAGCAGTTCAGGGAGTTATTCCACACAGTTGTGGATGCTTATTCAGACACGTATGTGTACGAAGGAATGAGCATTTGCTTGGAGTACAATTGATTGCTCTACATAATATCTTGCTAATGCCAACAGGCATACTAAGCAATCTAACCCAGTTATGACACACACTCTGTTCGGAACACTATTTAAAGCAATACACTCCTACTTCAACAAATATGTGTCATTAGGGGAGTGAGAGATTGACAGGACTGCTTTGCATAAAATAGAGCTTCTCAAAACGAAAGATATGGTGTATAGGAAATTTAACAAGACACTTTCAAAACGATTTTTTACACTGGAAAAAAACATTGTATTTTCCTTGAATACAAATTCACAAAAGGATAGAAAGTTTTCAAAGTACACAAACCATGTAAGAATAGGAATTCCTGAATTTCGTGAATTTTTTTAGTGATTAATGATTGAAAGCTCCTGTAACTGGCCAGAACCACAACTAATTTTGCAACTTGAAGAAACAAATTAAAATTGTGAAGGAAACAACAGTAATGAAGCAACAGTTAAAAATGATATCGATGTGATTGAAACGACTTAACAGCGAATTAGAAACACAGTGTGGCTAAATTACTGCAGAATTGGAGCAACTGCATAAAGAAAATGAGCATTTGAACGACTACAAAGAAACTTTTTGTTCAATTAAAAGACGAAACAGTTCAGAATAACGACAACAGTGAATCTTTAATTCTCAAATTAATCAAAAGGTCTGTCGAAAATGCTGATTTAAAAGATAAGCATTCAGGAAAGGTTTTTGCAATATGGGCATTAAAAAATGAACTTAGAAAGGATAAGGAAATTTAGCGTGGTTTACTAAGTTTGCCAAAGAATCAATCTTGGGGAAACCGCCTTTACAACCATCTAGAAACCATTTAGTTGTTAGACAACCGAATGCGTTTACGTCTGAACGACCTAGAATTTCAAGACCACGGTTTGCCTCCCAAGTTGATAAGAAAATTGATTTGTCAAAAACAGTCACTCCTATTTCTTGCCTAAAGTTTAGAGAATTCTTGTTGCTGCAACACATTCATCAGGTGGAATGCACTAACCCTACTATTAGGAATAGTGATAAAGAATCGTATGGTTCTTAATGATATGGTTCATGCGTATTTCTAGAGTCAATGATAGGAAAGACACAAGACAACCAGGATTTCCTAGTAATAAGGATATGGCCTTATAGAGCACACTGCACTCCTAATGTTGTACCCAAAACCTAGAAACATATATAGGGAGTTCTCCTATACTCTAAGTGTGTCTAGTGGTGGAATGTCAAATGGTGAGCCTCTAGTAGATCACTCTAGGAATTCTAGTTTCTTCTTGGACTCCTGATGATTGTATAACAAATGGTGAGCCTCTAGTCAATTGGTTTGTTCGATTTGTCATAAATATATTCTTTAATTTAAAATAGATGATTTTGTATAACAAAGATCTGAATAAAGGTTGAATTCTCGCTGCTAAAGTTCAGTCCCCCAAGATCAGAAACAACAATCCTGTTGAACCAAAGAACCACACTCATAAACCTGGTAGGCAGAATGGTATAGGACAAAGGTTTTCTCTCAATAAGTCTTCCGTTGTGCATGAGAAACCACACACTCCTTAGATCGTGTCTTAGGTGGAACAACAGGTAGAATGATCAAGATGTCGTCTTAGGTGGATACCTACTGGAAAGGTGTTCATCGATAGCACAACCAAAGTTGACAGTGAACCTCCAAATGGTTCAAATGATGATATCACTAACCCATATGAATGCAATCAAACTCTTTATGTTAGTGCAGGTACTTCTAACTCAAGTGCAGGTACATCTGTCAATCCTTTAAAGGAAAGACTCGGAGTTTGGTTACCAAAAAGACTGATATCTCATACGTCAGGAGTTCAAATCTGATGAACATGTCCCCCCCCCCCCCCACATGCTTCAAATGATGTTTGAACACAGCAGTTCAAGCCTCGGTCTTCTTTGTCAGAAGATGTTTGGACAAAACAGTTCAGGCCTCGTTCTTCATCTTGATGACGTTTGAACAAAACGGTTCAAACCTCGTTCCTTAATGTCAAATGGCGTCTGTTGGCATCTCTTCAAGCCCTGTTCCTTAAAGTAAAGAAAGGTGTACGCCATTCTGAGAAAAGGAAAAGTGTACATGTCAGTGAATTTATCCTTGACAACGAAAAGAGAATTCTTTTCGGTCATGAGCTAATATAACAACAACGTTCCAAGCTTTGAGCTCATGGTAATGGCTTGTTATCAAATGTTAATTGCACCCCATCTTCAGAATAAAAGGAAATGTAAGTGTTTAGATGCATTTATCCTTGACAACGAAAAGAGAAATCTTTTCGGTCTTGAGCTACTTTCAAAACACTCAATGTTTGTTAGCTCAAGTCGATGGCTTTCGTATTCTTTTGTACGAAACCAGTTTTTCAAAGAAAAGGAGAGTGTACGCTTCAGTGCGCTTTTTCTTCAAAAGAAGAGAAATCTTCTTGTGTTTGACCATTCTCATTAATCCAGCTTCATGTTTCCACATGCATTGTTCGTTAGTTAGTGGACCAATGTACATTAGCTGGTATTTTAATTCACTAGATCAAAAATGTGGCACACTCGATTATGCATTTTTAAAAGGGCGAGAAATAGTGAATTAAATGTATTAAAATGGTTTATCTGTTTTACATATGTTAAATGGTCAAATGTGAAAGTGTAGGGTGTTAAAATCTTGTAGGTGTCTATATATTGTTATAGGGTGTTAAATATGGTTTGCTAGGAGATTAAGATAATCTAAAATGCCTTGGATCTTGCTTAATGTTAGATAGCGGTTGCATATCTTATGGTGGAATGTTAACCTACTGCATGGCGTTTGTTTGATCTGTTGGGCAGCGTCTTAGGATAATTCTCCATGACTTAACCCAATGTCCAGTTGACTCTTAATGTTGGGAATTTCTTGGTGCATAATTCGGAATATCAAGGGCATGTCCAAACTCATGGCGAACATCCTTTTATCTTACCGTTGATTATTATGCTATGTTTGTCTATCCTTTGTTGATATTCTTTAACGAATACGATGGCAGATCGAGAATTTTCCTGCACCTGAACCTACAAGATGAGATGAACAGATCCTTCATCTTGCTCAGATCTCGTTTACAGATTGGAAAGGGAATACTTCATCTAAGATCATGCTGAAGTTGCTGATTGGAATCTTATCGGAACATTTTAAGTGGTTATTTCATGTCACTCAATCGTCGGGCAATGTGGGCATAGCTAATGACATATGATTTGAAAGGAGTGAGTATGGGTAGCTGCTCATTAAACTTTAGTTCTGAGAAAACTCACTGACTCATGATTTTGCAAAAAATAGTCTGGGGTTTTATAGCTTTCAAACTTGATGAAAATGGTATTACTCTGAGTGCTGATCTTTTTTTCGAGAAGGCCTTAGAGACATAAATCATTGCATGACACATTCATCCCTTAAAACCAGACTTAGCTCTTATTGGAGGAGGTAAATCATATTAGCTTGATACTGAAGCTGAAGAGAACGGTGTGCGACGAGAAGTTTAATGCTACTCAGTGCAAGAATTGTGTCCTCCGCGACCAGAGCCTGTGACCAGAAGAAGGACCAGCAACGGGATCAAACTCTAGAAAATTACATGTGTCTCTTGCAGGACCCAAACAATGAAGACGATGCGATGATGAATTAACTGAAGCTAAGAAGAACGATGGGTTGAAGAGAAGTTCATGCTTACTCATGCAAGTATTGTGTCCCTGGACCAGACCTTGAGCACATGCTAAAGAAGACCAGACTGGATTCAAACTCTGGAAAATATTACAATATGTTCTCTTGATGGACCAAAACCCTGGTAGCACCCTATGGATGATGAATTCCTCACGACAGCCATAACCAATGGTTCATGAATAACCTGAATAGTGCACATCACAGACGTACAGTCATCCTGTCAATCAATTTGTTAATCTAGCTAAAGTCATTCTGGACTCTATGTCTGTCCTGGAAAATCTCGATAGACACTGATATATTTGGGGCATCTATTTATTTATGAAAACCAACCACGAAGATGTTCAGGAGAAATATAAAGTTGTCAGATGAGTTCTGTTCCAACATACCTGATCACAAGTCTTCAAACCGTCACGTCAAACTCCGCACAATCTGGTGATCGCTCACTTTCACAGATGTCTCATCATACTAAAGGCCCGTCATTACTGGGGGGTCACTCCTACACCAATCAACACGGATAGTACAACAATCACCACCATATCTCCTGAAATCAAACTCCATTCATCGCCCTTCAGCTCCAGAGTGGCAAGATTGGAGCAAGAGATGTCTGAAGTGAACAAGAAGACTGATCTCTCTGCTGATTGTTTTCGGCTTCAATTAAATCTAAGTTCCACGGGACTCCGTTGATAAATATCTAGGAACAAAACTTGATTCATGCTTCCTTATGGTTCTTGAAACGACACACTGCATTCTTTTTTATACGCAGGAAACACTCTGTGCTGCATGGCAGAACAGGGTCTATCCAGAATCAAGTATCTAAAATGTGTCCGACGGAGATTATCAGAACCCAAAAAAGGGACACAAACGGTGATGAGAAACAAGATGTCAACTTACTTCATCCAGGTCAACTGATAATAGTTGATCTTGAAGAATTTTGATCTAAAGAGTGCTCTCTTCCAAAAACATGACAATCTTAAGTCTAGACTTGCCTGCAGGAATCCTGGCCCAAATACCATCATATACCCATGCTTTATGGAAGCTTTAATAGCAGATGCAGATGCCATGGATAAGGACGTTGCAGTACAAGGTTAAAGACCACAAGTGAAAGCATAGATAGTACATGATGAAGGAAGACGTTATGATGATGCATGAATGCCTTCTGTGGATCAAACGCAGGGGCCACATAGGTCAGCAAAGAGAACAAATAGAAGACCCGTATCTGCCACTTCTGGACGTTCGTCTGCTCCTTCGGAAAGGATGAATCACCAAAGTTCAAAGAAACCACGGAGTTGTTGCATATGCTTCACCAAACAACATCCAGGCTTCTTACCTCAACTGTCGATGGCCTGATCACTGACACCAAAGTGATGATGTTGTTAACGATATGAGGCATATGCTTCCAAACGACATCCAGATCTCTATCATTAAGTTGATGATTATGATGAATATGAACCGAGCCCACACAAAGAAGACAGTTGGTACTTGCTTTCTCGTGAGATTCCCTTTATTGTGTAAAGAAGAGGTTTCTAATCGTCTAAGAAGGCTCACAAAGGTTATTCTAACTCTTACTCCTGCATGACAAGAGGTGTTGACATAATGGATAGCTTCCCCCCCTCCCCCCACCCCCCCTCCCCCCCCACCCCCCCCCCCCCCCCCCCCCCCCGCCCCCTGAAAGCCCCCACCCTAAATCTATAACTTAAAAAAAAAAATAAAAATAAATTTATAATTTCTACAATCCACCCCAAACCCCCCACCCCACCCCCCCCCCCCACCCCCCCCCCCCCCCCCCTCCCCTTCCTCCACCCCCCTACCCCATTAGCAATAGACAACTTGGAACTGGAGGCTCAAATGAAGGAACTGGTAACATACTAGGGGTTCCTGATGAGTCTACAGTCATCTCTAGAGCCTCAAGTGAAGGAACTGGATCTAAGCCAGGGGTTCCTGGTGAGGAAAAGCTAATTCTTTAGTGGGAAGCAGATGTGGTCAGTGAACTATTTGACAGGAGATGATAATGTGGGGATGATAATAAGGATAACTAAGCCTGGATCCTGAAGAATATCTTTAAGTCAAAAGATGAACCAGGGGAATAATACTATAGAAACGAGTTGAATCCATGTCATCTGTTCCTATCCAACAAGTTTCTTCATTGCTTCCTTTACTGATTACTTTTTACAGTCATCGATCTCTCATTCCTAAAACCAGTATTCCTCCTTGTCAAGAACAATCATTACAACTCGTCACCACCAACATCCGCACTACTGCAGAGCAGTTTAGTTCTTATAAATGGTTAATTCACGCTCCTGTGACACTTAGTTCAGGTACCTGCACCCTTCATGATGACTTCCTGGATACATAGTTCAGGACTTGTGCAATTCTTAGTTTCTCCAACCACCAGATGTTCAGCAGCCAGAAAGACTATGAGATCGGTTGTAACCATTGTTTAATGTGTACTATATTCTTCACCTGAACCTGTTTCCCAGATCCTGGTAGTATTTGTCTGCTTCAGAGCTGCGTTCTTGTTGATCCAGTTGGTTCACTTCATCTATACTACATTTATTAAGATGAACAATCTACTAGTACTTCACCAACAAATCAAGAAATTCAATCTCAAGTCACTCATCAGGTGTTGAAGATTATATTAATGGACATCAAAATGCATATTTAATAATGCACCCATCCTTCATAATATTTCTTAAACTCTAGTTGTGAAGAAACTAATTGGAAATGGGTCATTCATTAACTTTGCATTCATCTTATTCACTGTTTTATACATCACTAAGTTGACAATGAATCACTCATTGGAGAATGTTATAAGGCGATCCTTCTCGTCCAATTTCAACATAAGTCAATACAGAACATGCATTTGGGTACTTTGACGCTAAATGAAAATCCAAACTCCATTCGGTGTGAAACGGTATGGTGAGTATCTACTATATCAAGATAGTTTATGTTTCTGAACAATTTTGTATCAGGGGGGACCGTGCCTCAATTTCAAGGGCCTGATCATAGCAGTTCAGGGACCCGTGCTTTATGATAATGATGTCTGATCACCAAACAGTTCAGTCCTCGCTCCACACGACAAAGGTTGATGTCTTGTTGAAAATGTCTCTTCAGGCTCGTTCTTCAAGGACAAAAAGCGTCAGGTATGACAACTCTGACCTCGTGCCCCCAAGACAAATGTTGGCTACTACAACAGAGAAGACAGATTCGTCACAACGAGGGTTGGAATTTCTTTCTTCAGTACTTTACTTGAAGCCTATTAACAATCCCATCACACGGTCAAGCTGAGGAAAAAAAAAAAAACCAAAAAATAAAAACAATAATCAAGCACCGAACTGCATCGTTTTAAGAAGATGAATTTATTATCCTTTTTTGTACTTCGGGTTATAAGAAATTGGTGAGTCTTCAATCACGCAACATTTGATAATACCGATGTGCATTATTTCAACCACAAAAGTCATGATTATCCCGATGGACCAGATGATCATCCATTGGAACATGTTCGTGGAAATCCAACCATAGCAAGTTCAACAAGACGACAGCTTGCCGCAGATACCTGAAATGTGTATGTCGCGCTCGCATTTGAGTATTGTTGAACGAAGAACATTTAAGGAG
Source organism: Tanacetum coccineum (assembly GCA_026074375.1). Lineage (NCBI taxonomy): Eukaryota > Viridiplantae > Streptophyta > Magnoliopsida > Asterales > Asteraceae > Tanacetum > Tanacetum coccineum. Next base: position 86,299 of record BQNB010003663.1, on the reverse strand, counting down.
GCAATGGCTAATTCTGCAGGGGATTAAAGCAATGCAGGATGGAACTTCTCAGTTCTCTGACAGACTAAACGTCTGGGAAATCGTCGACAAACCATTTTTGGCAAAGATGGTTATTAAGCTAAAGTGGTTATGGAAGAACCAAAAAAGGATGAAGATCAGACTGATAATTCGCATCAAAGGCACGACGTGGTTGCTAAAGGTTTATGTCAGAATGAGGGTATTGATTTTGAAGAATCTTTTGCTTATAGTTGCTCGCTTAGGAAGCAGTTCGGATTTTTGTTGCCCACCGAGCACACAAGTCTTTTCCAATCTATCAGATGGAGTGAGAAAATGGCATTTCTTAATGTCCACTGAGGAAGAGGTTTACGTTGCTTCAGCCGGAAGGGTTCGTTGAATCAAGATCATCGAAAAAGTCTACATTAAGGAATGCTTTGTATGATTAAAGCAAGCTCAAGAGCCTGGTATGTGAACTTATCAAAACTTCCTTGATGTTCCAAAGGATTTTCTAAAGGTCTAATTGACCCAACTTTATTCAAGATAAAATACGGGGAGGTTATTCTACTTGTGCAGATTTAGTTAATACATAATTTTTGGGTCTACAACCCCTAAATTATTCAAAAGGATTTGGTAAAGTTAATGCACAGTAGATGTGCAATGTCCTTAATGGGGGAGGGAATGAAATTCTATTTTTAGGACTTCAGACTTCACCCTGTCCAAAAAGGTATTCTTATCAATCAAGCCAAGTACGCTTTAGAAATTTGAAAAAGCATAATATGGACAATTGTCACTTCCATTGGTGTGTAGGTTACACATTGGCTACAAAACCCAAACTAGATGTGATTTTGAGTGGAGAACCCGTAGACAACTTATGACTATCGTAGTTAAAATCGGGTCACATCATGTAACTCTTCGACTCTAGTAGGACAGACCTTTAGTGCTAAGAGTATGCTATTGTGCACGTTATCAAGCACGACCAACACAAAAGCACCTCAAGGAGGTTAAAAGAATCTTTAAATACCTAAAGGGGTTACCACAACATGGGACTCTGGTATCCAAAAGGATTTCTGCGCTTTGAACTAACAGCTTTTAGGCGGCTGATCATGCCAGATGCCTTGATACTCGAAAAAGCACTTCTGGAGGGATACAGTTCCTTGGTGATAAACTTGTAAGCTGGATGTCAAAGAAACAAAACTGCACTGCAATGTCTTCAGCAGAGGCAGAGTACGTGGCGTTATCTGCAAGTTGTGCTCAAGTAATGTGGATGAGGACACAGCTTCAAGATTATGGCTTCAACTACAACAAAATACCGTTGTATTGCGACTCTCAGTCAGCCATAGCAATCTCATGCAAAGCCGTACATCACTCTCATACAAAGCACATCCATACTCAGTATCACTTCATAAAGGAACAGGTTGAAAATGATATTATTAAATTATATTTTGTCAGAACTGAATACACACAATTAGCCGATTAATATATGATAGCCCTTCTGTGGATCGGTTTTTTGTATCTTGTCTAGAGGAGTGGTATGTGATGTTTACTACGGCAGATCACTGGAGGTTATGACAAACGTAACGGCTTGCTGATATTATCATCAAAACATCTCTTGTAAATATAAAAAAAATGGCTTATGTAACAATTCTGTACTTAAACCCGGGCCTCATAGTAAAGGTAAATTACACGTACTCAGATGCATTTTTCCTTTGCAACGAAAAAGAGAAGTTTTTTCGGTATTGAGCTACTCTAAAACAAAACATTCAAAAGTTTTGAGCTCATGACTATGGCTTGCCAGTTATTTCTGATGCAACCGCTTTTGAAAATGAGGAACGCATGTCGTCGGAAAAGACAGCTGTTCCAGAAACGGGTAATTAAATTTTTCCTGGGCCATGGATTATTTCATATCATGCATCATAAGTAATAAGTGTACGTTTCAGTGATTTATTTGTCAAAATAGAGAAATCTTATTTCAATGGGAAAAAGTTGTCTTCACACAGAATAATATTTTCAGTAAATCACGAAAAGATTTTTCTTAGATAATTCACCTCTCAACAATGTTACAACTCTTTCAAATAGAAAACGGGTCATTATTTGTGGGGGAAGGAAGTGTTCAAATAATCTTTTATACGGTTCTTTCAAAAATAAGTCAAGGATTAAACAGTTGAAGTTTTTGATAATGACAGATAACCAATTTTTAAAGGATTTAATCATATTAACTTCATGTGCCTTTAGTTGTCATTTGCTTTCAAACTTTAGGGACTTATGTGTAATTGAGACATAGTGAATTCAGGGCTTTTAAAACTACATAGACTATTATTGCCAACGCGTTCTTGTTTGTAAAAAGATTAGGAATGTTTGGGGAAATTCTTTCGTATGTTTAAAATAGTCTTGAAAATCTGAATTCTCAGGGATAGATTTAAGTTTATTAATTCTGGAATGAACACTCGATCTCAGCATGAGTGCATATAGATTTTTTTCTGATCGGAGGGATATGAGAAATACACTGAAGGTTAAACAACTACACGGGATGAAATCATAAGCCTTATTTAATTGTAGGCCATTCCAGGAAGACAAATGTCTTATCCGCAGAGAAAATCAGTGTTTTATCGTGTTACTTTTCGGTGTGCTATTCCAACCACATAGGAGAAGAGATATATTGTCTTTTATGTATGCATCATTTGAGATACCAGGAAATGTGTTGTCAGAAGTTGATTGAAGAGCTGTGAGAAGATTGGTTATGATTCAAATTTAATGCTTTCCTTAAACAGTCAATCACAAGCGTGTTTTGAAGAGTAGAAATATTTGATCAAAGAGGGACATTTTGGTATGTAAGTATGAATATTCCTCTAGTTAGTCTAGTATCGATAGAAAGAAAAGTGTACATTTTGGGACTTAGTTGTCTTATGGTGTTATCAATTCGTATAATGAGAGGGAATAATTAAATATCCGGGACTTAGTTGACTTTGGGTGTTTCAATTCATATCAATCACTATCATGTTTTGAGAAATTAGACATTTCAGGACTTAATTGGACTTTGGTGTTACGGTTTCAAATTAATTGTTTGTACCTCATCCGATTTGGGCGTCAGACTTGAAGTCTTCTTAATGCGATTGCAAGAGCTTTGAATGACTCCAAGAAAGGAATTGCTGATTCAAGGCGGTGAGCTAAGACAACTTCCAAAAGGAGAGTATCGGAGATGGCACTACAGACTGCCTTACTTGCGACATAATGACTATGTCATTTTCGGATTGTACATTTTAGGTCCTTTCTCATACATAATCTTAGTTGAATATATAAAATGAGTAGTGTAGACTTACTTATAGGTATTTAAATAGTGATTGAGTACCAAATTTTCTAAGAATTTCTTAGAAAATTCAAAATCTTTTTAATTACAGTACTCAGGCCTATCTCTATATTTCCCTCACCGATTAAGGGGGAGCATAATCTATCAACAAGGCTTGTGATAATTCGGCCACACTTCTCTCCTACTGTTTTATATACTTATTTAATCAAATTGATATCCCAAATGTCATAGATTTGAAATTTTTGGAATAAGGGGAGAAATGTGATTAACATATGTAATTGTCGATCATATTACTCAAGTGTATTCTCCACCACATGTACTAAACAGATTCGAATACCGATGCAATGATTGAGGGAGGTAGCGTTCTAAAAAGCAAAAAAAACAATCGTGTACTAACACTTTGATAGTAATATCACAAGTAACTCTGATTGAGGTTATCAACAGTGATTATATGGCAAGGTGAACTGTACCAAAAGGATCTAACATCGTATTTACTGTTATCGAGGTTATATGGATGGTAGGTTGGTACTAGTTCCCATGATCCTGCCAGAATCCGATGGGATTTACCCAGGGACTATCTCACTAGTTAGTGTAGAAGTCTGTAGGTATGATAATAGGAGTTAAATTGTGAGGAAAATGGAATATGTGCGACGGAGATGGAGATGTACTTGAATAACCCAACAAGTTCTAGTCAATGAAATCTCTTGGTAAGCACTGAAGGGGTTGAAGAATGAAAAGGAATTGTACGGATTAAGGGGTAAAGAAGAAGCCCTCCATACACTTAGGCAGAACGGGTCAACTACATATGCTGTCAGAAATCACAAGTTGAATTGCTGACATTGAAGACTCGGACATCATGGACCAGTGTTGCAATGGACAACCCGTCCCAGCCATTCGAATGTTTCTCTTGAAAGAATTGTTCATTTGTCACGGAAGGACTAAACATGGCATTATGTCTCACTCACTCCGATTAAGTCGTGGTATTGAAAAGGTGGCAGGTCAGCTCCAGCCTTTCCTGGATCACTTAATTAGTCAAGCGCACTTTCGAGTCTAGAGCCAAATGGAGATCATCAATTAATCTCATTAGGACACATCTTTCCATTTATCTTGTCTTTCACAAATGTGAATCAAGGTTATCTTAAGGTCATAGGCCATTATCCTTCGTGATATTGCCAGAACATCGAGTTGCCAGTGATACGAACGGTATTCATATGAAGATGGAAATCTGCTAGAGTCCTACATCAAACAAGCTTAGGTAGGTGATTGTGCGATTCTACAAGACATCAAACTCTGTGTCAACTGGAATGAAACGATGTGCGATTTCTACGTGAATCAAACTTGTTCCAAGCATAAGAATTGCGGTTATTGAACATTTGGACAACCATTCAAAACTATCGAAAGTGTTACAAAAAATATTTTCATAATAACACTTAGATTGTTTTTTACAAATCAATTTTCTCTTTATTGCTAACTGTTTTATTACAGGAACATTTAAAGATGGAGATGGGATACGTGTTTCCAACAAAATCAAGTTCATAACCGCCTCGTGTCATTTCTCAAATGACTATTAACTGATATCTCGAAAGATCAAGTATTATTATTAAAGCTTCCGCAACTCTAATATTCAAGCTTTCTAAGATCTAGAAAAGTGTGAGCATATCATTCCGAATTGACACAAGTTCATACCAACCACCAATAAAAAAAAAAAAAAAAAATAAAAAAAAAAATGATGGCAAAAGATAACAATGATGATGATTGAGATTATGATTGGTGATGATCTCAAAGAAGCTCAAAGATCACATACACAGTCAAGCTAAGCCTAAAAAGTCTAAAGTTCACTACTTCAGATGCACATAGATACATATCAATGAATCAAACGTTTACGAGCTATACATAAGATCAATTGAAGATGAGAGCTTAAGTTTGTTTTTCAGGGGGTGACCTCCCTTAGGGGGAGTATTGTTAGATATTAGAAAAAGGGTCTTGGTCACCGAGTATTTTGCTGTTCAATATAGCTCTTTCGTTTAATAGGTATACGTTTGACTTTTGTATTGAACGGGTACTAATACCCGGTTGTATTGTAAGAACTATAACTTACCTCTTCTAACTTTGAAGTGGAAGCATAGTTCTTACATTACACCGGGTATTAGTACTCGGTTCAATAACAAAAGTCATTCGTTTACCTATTCAAGCTACGATGCTATATTGAACAGTAAAATCCGGCGGTGCCCGAGTCTTTTTCTATATTCTAACAAATCCTCACACTAGGGAGGTCACCCCTTGAAATACTAACTTAAGATCTTCATCTCAGATTGATCTTATGTATAGCTCGTTAGTTTGATTTCATTGATTTGTGTCTTGGTGAATCTGAAGTAGTGAAACTTTAGAATTTTAGGCTTTAGCTTGACTTGTATGTGATCTTTGAGCTTCTTTGAGATCATCATCCTATCCATAATCTCTAATCTCTCATGTGATCTTTTGCCCATCTTGTGAATTGTGTCTTCTGGAATGATATGCTCACACTTTTCTTGATCTTGAAAGCTTGAATATTAAGAGTTGCGGTAGGCTTTAATAATAGATACTGAGCTTTCATGATTTCTTCAAATGAGTCATTTGCGATCTGGGGGGAAGCACGTGGTTATGAACTTGATTTTGTTGGAACACGGTATCTCCATCTCCATCTTTAAATGTTCCTGTAATAAAACAGTTAGCAATAAAGAGAAAATTGATTTGTAAAAACAATCTAAGTGTTAATTATGAAAATATTTTTCATGTTTGTGTGAATTAGGGAACCTACAAAGTTGTTGTAGATGAACCTCCAAGAGAATTGATTAGCAGACCAACTCGTTCTTCTTTCCATAAGAAAATTTTTCATCCAAAGAAATTTTGGCATGGCTGTTCATTATTACAAAATTCAATTATTAACAAGTAACCATATAATTTGTATAATAGACAAAAAAATATTGATTATTTACATTGGAGTTTGGACATGCATAGTATAGTTTGCCACGGGTTTTAGATTGATATGATTCTCGTAGAACAACATTTCCGGCTCCATATTTACATGCAAACTCTTCATACGACACCATCTTCATATTAAGAGTGTGTGTGTGTATGTGTTTGATAAGTTAAAACGTTATTGACGATAATAGATGCTTTTATAGCAGACCCACAGTGGTTGTTATTTTAATAAGAGGGGGTAGGTTGTTAGAAATACATTACAACAAAACCACCTCCCCCCCCCCCTCCCCCCTACGAACCAATGCAGTTAATTTAAAAATCTAATCATACGACTAAACCCTACCCCTTACGTTTAGTTATTAAACCAGTAAGATGAACATTAGCCGCCTTCGCAATTGCCTCACCCGGGGGCCCCCCCCCCCCCCCCGGCCCCCCCACCACCTCCCCCCCCCCGCCCCCCCCCATGATTGATCCATGTTTAGATTCGACAACAAGGTTTTGATACATTTTGTAAGGTTGATTTGAACACTTGTTAGTGACTCGTGCAGTTTTGGACAAATGACGCTTCAAATATTGGTTGCTTATCTTTAGTAAATCCAATTATTTTAAGATAATGCTCAATTGGGTATGAAGGCGGTGGACTAGTTGTCTGTACATGAAAACTTCACCATCATCAAATAGTGCTCATGATTATATAATACTAAGTCAACAATATTAAACTACCAGATATTATAATACAGTCTCCAAGCTCGGAATATACGTAAGGTGGGTAAATATTAGCCGACTATGCATCTCTTCAGCATATCTAATATTGAAATTGGTGAGTAATCAAATCAAATTGAAAATAACATGATAAAGTATTGTATGAAATCCCCTCATCACCATATAACTTCTCTAAACCAACCCAAAATATTTTTTCCACAAACAACGCTTGACCTGTCCGTTTTAAGTCTTATTGATTCACGTGCAAACAATAACTCTCAAGTTTTATACCAAGTTCTTGAACTTTATGTAACACACTGACACATACCATTGGACCTAGACAATAGGATAATTTTCTTCAAGTGTTGGGTCTAGCGTGACAGGATGGACACCAAAACCAAATAACATTTTAGGTGAGTCAGGTTCTAACAAGTAATTGAGGACTAAAATACAGACCGATTTTTTAAGTGATGGGTTCCAAATTAAAAGCATTGAGTTTTCCCTATATGAAATACACATCAACCTTACATTGTAGCAAATGGTTGTAAAATTGAAAAAAAGTAGATTGGAAAAAGACAGGTGAGAGTGCTAATTTTCATTTACCGGAGATTAAAACCTTCATAATTTTGCTTATGGTTAAATATATAATAAAATTATTGCTCTCTCGAAACCGTTATTCATGAAACAAGTCCGAGAACAGTATATCGGATAAACTTCCATCAACTTTGAAACTGAACGAAATTGAAGTAAAGATTTCACTGGAAGTCTATTCATGATAGCCAATTGAATATCAAATGGTATATTGTCAGACATTGTTTAGAAATTTTACTGGTTATGGATCTAAGATTAATTTTACTGGGTATAAATACAGCATTACATATAATATTTAAAAGCATTGATAGGACAACTCTCTGACATTGAGTAGATCACGCTTAACTTTGAGCGATCTACATTTTTTAACTTTTATTTAAAAGCATTGATAGGACAACTCTCTGACATTGAGTAGATCACGCTTAACTTTGCGCGATCTACATTTTTTAACTTTATTTAAAGCGTGATAGGACTATCTTGAACATTGGTGTAGATCCCGTTAACTTTGAGCGATCTACATTTTTTAACTTTTATTTAAAAGAGGACAACTCTCTGACATTGAGTAGATCACGCTTAACTTTGAGCGATCTACATTTTTTAACTTTTATTTAAAAGCGTTGATAGGACAACTCTCTGACATTGAGTAGATCACGCTTAACTTTGCGCGATCTACATTTTTTAATATAGATATATAATTCTTGAAACGAATATGTATATCTAAACATCCTAAACCCAAACCTTAAGAAAATGGGTAAAATATAAAAAACTTCATGTGCTTAATTCATTTGAATGAACAAACAGAGAGGGGTTTCCATACTTGTCAGAAGATTTGACATACTCATGTTACATGAAATGGTGATGCATGTAATCAAGTTGAAGCAAATGCTGTGATAAAACTTATCGGTTTAAGCTATCGTCATTGACTTTGCTGTCGATTATCACAGACACGCTGAGGTACAATTTTTTTGTTGGTTGTGCTTGTAACTCCAATGATGAATTTGTACATTTGTTTTGTTTTGAACAGAAAAAACAATCAAAAAAATATTGTTCCGTTCTTTAATTTTTTTGAATCACAAACTTTGGAAAATGAAGGCCATCTAATCAAGATAATACAAGTCTCATTTGAATAATAGTTATAACAATACGTCTTTTTTAAACAGTGGTATATCTTTTGATTTAGGACAAAATGATTTTTATATCAACGACTCCTTACAATTGCAAATAGAGCCACATTTTTCAAATCCTGAATCCTCATTTGCCTTCAGATCAAAAGAATATAACACAGATGATTATGGGTTAATGAAAACCCCAAAAACAAAATACCATAAATGGCAAAAGTCCATGTATATGAGCATGACATTCGGAGACACAATTTACAGACGGCAAAAACTAATATTTTCAAAAGCTGTTTAGTAAGCAACTCAGAAGTTGAAAAGGGTAAGATTTTTTACAACAAAGAATCTTTGATCTTGGTTGTTAGGTTGAATGTTAGGTTGAAAGCTTTAAATGATGGGTTCCAATTTTTAGTAGACAGGTCAGGCCCGGGTAGGTGTGAGTTAAAATGCTATTGTGATTGGAAGCTTTGGGCTAGACTTTGGGATAATACAGGGCAATATTACATTACACATCTTGATGATATTCACACGTGTCCCAAAACTCAAACATATCCTAACCATCGAAATGCAAACAAAAAGGTAATTACTCTCCTTCTCACTCAAAAATTACAAGATAGGTCGCGGGTTTTAAGAGGGAAAGATATACAAAAGGATATTTTGGAAGAATATAAAATACATGTATGTTACCAACAAGCATGGAGAGGGGAGGACTACGGTATACAACAGATAAGGGGTTCACCGTACGAAGCATTTGAAATGCTCCCGTATTATTGTTATAACCTAGAACAAAAAAATGAAGGGACAGTAACACGTATCAAAACAGACAAAAAAGGAGTTTTCGAGATGTTATTCATTGCCATTGGTGCTTCGGTAATTGATGCTAACATATTCTAAATAATATAATTATACTACATGACGAAATTATGTTTATAATGTTTCTATTTCAGATTTGTACGTTCCTCAATTCTCTACGCCTTGTGCTTATGATTGATGCTGCCCATTTAAAGGTTCTATACAAGGGAAAAAACCTGGTGGTTGTGGCCATGGATGGAAACAATCAGATTGTGCCAATTGCATTTGGTATATACAAAGGGGAAACAGGTCCATGTTGGTCATGGTGGATGTCCGTACTCAAAGAATGCATTGGTGACAACCCCAATTTGCTATTCATTTCTGATAGGCATGCTGCTATAGCTTTGGCAGTAGAAAATGATTTCCCTTTAGCCTTTCATGTTGTATGTTGTCGTCATCTTATGATGAACCTATCGTTGAAAAACAAAAAAAGAAAAGATTTATTCTGGAAAATATGCAAGCCATATACACGAGAAGACTTTGCAACCAACATGAACATACTACAAATTGTTCAACATGATGCATACAAAAAGCTTTGTGATGCTCGTCCTCAAAGATGGTCAAGTGAAAATGAAGACATTATAAGGCAGGTAACACAAAATGATTACACTTTCGATCAAATGGTTGAATGGGCGGAACAAGAACACTTTGAAGACGAGGAAACCAATGTATCATGTCCAAAGATAGATCTAAGCTCGGTGCTGATTCCCAACAATGGCTCTATGGAAGAACCAAAGATAGATCTAAGCTATCTACATCAAATGCAAAAACGAAAAAATAAAAAGAAGTTCAACGTAAACATTTGAAGAATCATATGTACTAATATTCATGTAACTCAATATGTATTAACAAAGTTTGTTCAATGTACACATTTTGTTCCTTTTTTCTATCAATTGAATAATTAAGTACCGATCTTAATAAAACAAGTCAATGACAGTTGATAAATACCAATCCATGAAAATGTCTATTATCTCTTATAAATGTACGAGATTTGTCAGTCTTTTTGACTATTTCAGTCTATTGATAAAGACTGACCATACTATTTCCCCTATATCAACTATCCTATCATCTACATTAGAAATTTGCTAATCATTTCTGACAGGCATGCTGCTATAGCTTTAGCAGTAGAAAATGAATTCCCCTTAGCATTTCATGCTATATGTTATCGTCGTCTTATGATGAACCTATCATTGAAAAACAAAAAAAGAAAAGGTTTAATAGGAAAATATGCAAGGCATATACACGAGAAGACTTTGCAACCAGCATGAACATACTACAAATTGTTTAGCCTGATGCATACAAAAAGCTTTGTGAAGCTGGTCCTCAAAGATGGTTAAGAGCGCATTGCTCACTAGTTCGTTACAATTATATGACATCGAATAGTGTGGAGTCTGTCAATGCTCGTAGTGTAATATATAGAAAAGAGCCCGTGTTAAAGTTAGCAGAGAGGTATCGTGCGATGGTGCAACAATGGTACTATGAACGTTGACAACTGGCTGGTATTATTCTCTCTCTACACCTAATCTACAACTATTTTCTTTGAATAACAATTGCTATATTGATTCTTGTTTATGAATTATTTTAGCAAACATGACATACGAAATAATTGACTGGGCAGCACATAAAGTGGCAAAAAACATGAAAAGCGTGAAATGGGTTGTTAAAGGTGTTAACGAATATCAATATGAAGTTTCAGACGACCAGTATATTTGTGATGTCAACTTACAAGCAGGCACTTGTGAATGTCGTAAATGGCAGCTTTCAGGGCGATAAACGACCCGGGGATATTCTATACTACTTCTCGGTTTTATTGATTGTTTTTGGATTATACTTATTATATATATTTTATATTTTATTATATATTATATATAAGAGGTGTAGTTTAGCATCAATCAATATGCAACAATTGGAATTTCTGCAGAATATTCAGAAAGCTATTCCTCCTCGCATGGACAACCCACAACCCGGTCGTCCTAAAAATACAAAGCGTATACAATCTCAATGATTGGAGCCAAGAGTAATACATTGTAGCAGATGCACACAAGCGGGACACAGACGTGATCAATGCAATAAACCCTTTGTCGTTGAACCGCCTGTAAACATACGTACACAAAATGATCAAGAAATTTTACGAAACAACCAACCATCATTCTACGACCCAAATCAACAGTATGATAACACTTTCCATGCTTTTAACCAATACACATCACAACACTATCGTGATACCACATACCCATCACAACAATACAGTGAAACCCTATACTCATCACAACCTTACGACCAACATTCCACAAACGCATCTCAGGCATACGATGGACATCACACAAAATCATCTCAAATGTATGAATAATACAATTCTCAGCAATATGATGCGCAACATCTAGATGATCTAAACATGAATGGTTCAAATAGTTGGTTTAACTCGTTTGGGTTTTTTAAAGAATTGTATGTTTTTATGATTTCTGTTGGTTTGTTGTTAAATTATAATGTATGATTTTAATGATGTAATATATTTCATTGTTAATTAAACTTATTATGTTACTACAATCAACACTACATTAATAATTAAACCTTGTAGATATAAATACTATAAACATCACACATATATGGGTAACCACAATAAATACAAACATGATTATGACAAATCAATGACTTGACAAGTCACAAAAACTGTGTTGATGAGTTAGTATTGTAGCCAATTTATGTCATGGTTATGACAAATAAATGACAGATTGAACAACTGAATCAAAAAATATAAACATTGATTTGACAACTCCCTGACACTGTGTTGATCACTATGTATTTTACGTGATTTATGATATAGATATGACAAATCAATGACATATTGGACAACTCAATCACTAAATGAAAAACAGTAAACACTATATAAACCACATACTTTGTGGTTCAACTTGAACAACAACATTAAACTTTTCTTTAATTCATTATAAATTTCAAACAATGACATTTAAGGTCCTACTACACCATTATGGAAGGTTCACTAGTCCGCCTGGAAGAGAATTTGTTGGTGAGATGGTTGCTACAGTAGATCCGGTAGAGTTGGACACATTTTCAACAGATCAAGTTAAATTAATATTAACAAACAGTTTGGGTTACGATAAAAACTCCTCAACGTTTCTTTATATAAAGAAACCTAATTGTAGTTTTGATTCAGGTCTTGTACCATTGGCTGATGCTATACAAGAGCGGGACATGATACTCATGTATACTCATCATAACCGACTACATGTGTACGTTTCTCGGGTGGAGCTATCCCCACTGGTCGTCGCAGAGCAGCACAAAGATGAGACAAACAAAACGGAGAATCAAGGAAAACCTTCTTGTTCAAAAAAGTTATTTGACTAGTTACTAAGAAACAATTTTTTATAATTGTTTGTAGCATGTAATTTCCTTGTTTTAGTGTGTAACAATAATAAAATGATATATTCTGACAAGAAAGACTTATCAACTTTTGGATGTCCAACTAATATATATATAGACATGTATACAACTACATATTTTCAACATCACGAATCCCAACGGGCCATTTGTTTAATTTTCGCATGGGGTGCTACTATTGTTACCCCCCCTGCCCGCCAGAAAGTACAAAAGATTCCTTTTGTACTCCCTTTTTGCAGTATAACGCAGTTTTATTTCAGGTTCTGTTCCGTATTTTTTGACAGTTTCATGCTTTTGACTTGTTAAACTTTATAATTTTCAGTCCGTATTTTTCGTGTCACAGTTTTATAACATATACAAAATTATAAAAATAAAAAAAAATAAAAAAAAAGTAAAAAAAACCGGAAAAACATGGAGGGGGTACGGATAGCTTTTTAGGAGGGTACAAATAAGATAAGCCTTTCGCATGAAAGTTTCCTGTGTAATAAAAGAATTAGATAGCAAGATCATGGACGGGCCCACTGAGAGCCGGGTATGGCATCGATTTTGGGTCATAAAATGTTTTTTTTTCAAAAAGTGCCAATTTTTGATACGTACAATCCCCAGTAATTTTTTGTGTTAATTCAGTTTAGGCCAAAAAAATTTAATGGTGCAAATTTTAGCACTTATGGTAAAATTTTATGCAAGATTTTCCAAAAACAAATTGTAGAACACCCTCCATATATCCCTGCACGTCAGTCTCCCAAACAGATTAAATGAAGTATTGACGATGCTACATCCTTTCTCTTCCTACTTGCCAAATGAATTCTAATAACTATTTATACTGACAAACTTGCTGCATGTATTTGTTATGCGATTCTTCATTGATTTTGACAATTTTATGTTTGATCATTTTCCTCAGGGTCCAACAATGGAGGGTGGGAATCAGAGGGTGATAAGAAAAAAGAAGAAAATAAAAGTAAGTTTTAAATTATTTTCTCTTTATATGATTTTCTTTATAGATTTGCATATGCTTATTTTGCAACATTCTTTGGTAGCGCTTCATAGACCTCTGTCATCTGCTTGGAGTTTAATGTAAATTTGAACAACATGAAACCACTGGTGATAGGATATTCATTGAGCAACAATCTTTGAAGAACTAAAACTTTTTGTTCAGCAACTAATTAAGCGTCAAGATGGTACAATAATGTGTGTGGCATGCAAAGTAATTTGTAACTTTGTGATCATTCTTCATGTTTTCCCTTTTGGCCTAACAATATCGATCGCCAATTACTTGGAATATTTATTTTCATGTTAAACATTTTTTTGAACTTGTACATATGTATAGGACTTCTAACATATTTATTCTTATTTTTTGGAATATTTATTCTTATTTTTAGTATCCTAAAGGTGTTGTCATAGTAATTGAGGTAGTTGTTCCATCACTTTCGTGTACGTTTCTAGGAATTGAAGTCCTCTAAATTTATATCATGTTCATCAGTTGAAATAAAGTATCACTTTATGGCAAACATGAAATTATATGGGTTGTGTGAACTCTCTGGAATCGTCTTAAAAATGTTAACGATCGTGCTAACGTCTAATCACATTGCATGTATATAATGCTTGAAGAAAGGATATGTATATTGATAGCTAGCTGTTTTATGATGCAAATTAAGAGGTTCAACAATGTATCATGATATACTATAAAAGGACTTTGACTGATACTTAATTTACAATACATGTCTTGTATTTACTCTGTATTAATCTTCACTTGTGATCTTACTGTGTGTCTAAATCTTGTGGCTACATACTCCGTATAATCATATAATATATTCCGTCCCACATTAAGTGTCCACTTGACTTTTTCTCAGTCTTTTTTATTCGACTTTGACCTTAATGATTTCTTCTTATGTTATATGATACTTGATGCAAGATATATGAATGGATAGAGTTTTTTTGAATATATTTTTTCGTTGGTATAATTTTCGTTCAATAATTAATATAACACAAACAAACATATTTAAGGTCAAAGTTGATGAAAAATACTTATAAGATTACAATTTGTGACACTTATTATTGGGACGGAGGGAGTAATCTTATATGTAGGCAAGGTTTAGACATGAGAATTCCATTTGTTCAAGAAAAAAAGAAGCTAGAATTTAGAATAGGAAGCGATCAAGTTTACTAAGCTTAGTACCTGCTTTATTCATCCAAGTAAAAGAGCGACCACCAATAAATCACCTAATAACATGAAACTCTTTACGAATGTCAGTAAGAAATGTCGTTTAAAACACCAACATTTAAAGTGTCACCCTGCAAAAACTCACGTCCTAATAACATCTAGCACAAATTGAGTTTGAGTACAAATAAGCTCTAAACGTATAAAGTCAAGCTCAAGTATATAAGTACTTGAACTAAATTCATATCAACTAATGTATGTTTTAATACTGCCGGTCAAAAAAAAAATGTATGTTTTAATACTTTTTATAATTAATCTTGAATCAAAGCTGTTTTATTTGGAGAGATTCTGAATCTATATTGGATTGAGGTGTTTGGTTGTGTACTTGTAATAGATCAAATAAATGCTTAAACGGAAAAATCCTTAGGGATACATTTTCATAAACTTCTAAAGGTTACTTGAGGACAAGTAGGATTCAAGTGGGGGGGATTTGATGACATCAAATAACGTCTATTTTATAGCATAATTTATCCCATGTAATTAACCCATTTTGTATAATTATTGCAAAGAATTGTTACTTAATCATTCATATTTGATAATTGCATTAATTATAGAGTACTTAGTGAAAGTTAACTAAAAGGCACGCATTCTGGAGCTTAAACGAAGATATTTTGAAGATTACTATTCTGACAACCAATACGCCGTATCCATCAAGGAAGATACGGCGTATATGTGCCTGTACTCACTAAAGACCACGAAAACAAGATCCAATACGCCGTATCCAGGAAAGGCAATACGCCATATTCAAGCTATATGGGAATAAAATATTCTGAAAGATATCAAACATGGTCCCTGCTCCAAGAAACCCCCCAATACGCCGTATCCAAGACTTTGGATACGCCGTATCGAAACCAACTTCAGACCTTATAAATAGAAAACTCAAAAACGAGTTTTAGGTGTGCTAAATCACTCTCTCGATACCTAAACCACAAAAGTCAATTTTCAGAGGAGAAAAAGAGCAGAAGAGGTCGAGCAACGCGATTCATTCCATAGGAGACAATGTGTAATTTCTTATACTCTTGTAATCGTTCAGTTTTTGGTATCATTCATTAACTCGGTTAGTTTACCTTGGCTAAATCAGTAGTTTTGTATTAATTATGACGAGTTTGGGACGTGGCTAATACCTTAGGGTATTAGACGCGATGTTTAATGAAGATCTTAATGTTTAATTTGTTTATCTTGATTTCTTAATTTATCGTTAATTATTGATTATGTTTATCACATGATACTTGTTTACGTGCTTAAGTATGCGACCTATCATTCAACCGGGTCTAGTCCTACATATTTAATGCGTTGGATACTTCGATATGTTGTTTGGGGTAGGTAAGAGTACTGGGATAGCTCTCCCTGTTAGTAATGCTGTATAGTGGAACGCAAATTGGTCATAATGTAACGATCATGCTTGCCTCGATGAAAACTGGTCTGTACGTTGTAGGTGGTGGCTCAAGTATTTAACTAATACATTCTAATTCATTTGGTATAGTGGTTTGTGGACTACCACCTAATACAAATTACTGTTAAGCAGTAAGTAGGTAAAGTCTTGATGAGCTAGGGTTAGTACGACATACACCGTGTCGTCCTCTAGATGAATACGTGTCTAAGTCTTAGGAAGAAGTTATCGTCTAAGTCTTAAGATTGGTATGGACGCCTCGAGATAGATGTAATCATTGCATTAGTTAAAACAAACCCAAACATTATGCATTTGGGATTAATAATGGCTTAATAACAGTTTTATTATATTTGCTAGGACGCTCTTTGCTTATCTTCTGTTAATTTGACTTGCGTGTGTTTCGTTTCTTAAATGGTTTTAGTCACCACAAATACTTGTGTCAGATCTCTCAAAGCTGAAAACCTTCCCTTATCATTGTTTGTAGGATTAGCTTGGTTGATTATAGGTTTTAGCAATAGGGGATTGACTAGACTCTTAGAATTAGAAAAAACCCAGTAGTATTAATTACATGAAACGATTTAACTTCGATTTCAAGTGTCGACCACCCTACTTACCACGCGAACTTTCCACCCGATTGGGCACATCTGCCGTTAAGTGTTGTTTTTTTTGTAGTTAAGTCGGCAAAAATATACATTTAACTTGAATCATAATTTAACACCTCCTACACGACATAAACATCACCAAGAAGATCTTAGCTCTCAGAAGTCGTGCGATACAAATTTTACCAACGACTTTATTTTGACTCCATGTATAAAGCATTGCGTCCTTTGCTCTTATTGCGTCTGGTTATCTGGGCGTTTCGTGTCTGTGTCCAGGATAAAATGCTTTCGGAACTCTCTCCATCTTTCTTTTTTAACCTGAATGAGGTAGATTAGTTTTGGTCCACTTCTTCTTGTTGCTTGAAAGTATTGTTTCAAACGCCTACTCTTCACGTACTCTCGCGTAATTTTCAACTACTCATTCGGAAGGCCATTCCACCAAACTTTTGCAGCGTCTTTCAATATGTAGACAAACATGTGGCATGTCACTGACATTACCCATTTTTCCATCCTCATTACTCTCTCGAAAATGTGTATAAAGTTATCGAGGTCTCCCTTTCTATCGTAATACCCTACGTGTGGGGGGACCTTTAAACCATCCAAGAATTGGTATTCTTCAATCCATTTTGTTAGTGGCGAAGGACTATTTATACCATCTCCATATCCTCCCCTTGGAGTGGTCGTAACCAGATATATTTTACCATAACACTTGCCCATGGTATTGTCATCCCGGGGGACCTACGCGTGATTGTATTCGGTTGGAGGCCTATTTTTGGGGCAGGTACATTGAGAGGTAGGTGTTGTACTTGGTTGGATAAACGTTGTTTCGAAGGGTAACGTTGTTGGAGGGTGAACGTTGTTCGGGATGGTGTAGTTGTTTATTCGGAGGGTAAACATTGTTCGGGGTGTAAACGTTGTTCGGAGGGTAAACGTTGTTCAGAGGATAAACGTTGTTCGGAGGGTGAGCGTTGTTTGGAGGGTAAACATTGTTCGGAGGGTAAACGTGATACTTTGCGAAGTTTACTTGCGTCTGGCGACCGTCGGTACATCATCCTCTTATGTGTGGTTTTTTGGTTGGAGTGATGAACTTCATGCACGGGGCTTCTGCAAGCATTCAAAGCTTCTCTTGGTGGTAGAGTTCTTCTCCTCCTAATTGTTTCTCGCAAATGTGCGGCTAGAAGCGGCGGTATACCTTCCATGCCTTGTTCCTCAGTTCCTTTGAGAGGCTGCGACCAGTACCCCAGTGGCGCCTCCAATTCCCCTTCCTCGTCAACGTCTTCGCTTGAATAGTTTAATTGTGTCACAGCCCCCTTGCTAATTCAATCTTTATCATTTTCTATGAGAGGCTTGTTGATAGAAATTAATGCTTAAAACTTTATGCATTTTTTTATTCTCTACGTTTTGATAATCCAAAATGTAAATACGCTATATGGGTAATTAAATCGTAACCACATAATCTAGTCGTAAATTTTACATTTCGAAAATTAATCACAAAACATGTTGAATAATAAAGCTTAATTTATTTGTGATCAAGGTATTTTTTATATTTTCACTAAACCTTGCATTATTATAAAATGTAACAAAATTTTTAAAACCTTATAGAAAACATTTTTTATTTCATATAGAAATATTTATTCAAAATATAAAATTGAATTCAAATTCCCACTAAAATTGATAAAAACTGATCCACAAAACACCTCCCGTGGAAAAGACAAAAAATTGGGAAGCGTATGTTTATGGGCGCCCATTGTGTATAAGGGGGTGCGGACATGGCGACCCGACTAAGGGGGGCTGCCATGTAAAACGACTTCCCAGCTTTGCCTATAGATGAATGGGATTGATCCCTCACATTATTTTCCTACCTTTTTGCACTCATTTTCTGTCTATTCCAAAATCACGCTTTATATATCTCCTACAATCCTTTGATCATTTAATACATTAAGAATTTGTTTCAAGTGATTCAAGCTTAGATCTTCAAGATGCAAGGAGTGAATACATTATTCTTTTTCATTCAGTTACGAAGTTATTATAGCTTAGTTAGATTTTTACGTTCATATGTGGTGATGCTTGTAATTCATTTATATCTCTTGTGATTGGTGTACTTAGTTAGATCGGGTTGCTCGTGTTGGCACTTAGGTGAAGTGAATCCTTGTAAGGGAGGTTAGTGTTTTAGGCCTCAAAATATAAGTGTGTTGAAGATTGGTTCTAGCTAAAATTAGGACTCGACATTTGACTTAGTGTCAGAAATTGGTGTAAGCTACTTCGTGAGCGGTTTTCTCGCCTATAAAGGGAGTTTGTAGACATAGTGAGAGAACTCTTGAGTTAGTTACTCGAGCAGTGGAAGTAGGGACGAAGAGGATGCTTCTCTTATCGAACCACTATAAATCTGTGTGTTGGGTTTGATCTTTTACTCTTTCTCTGTCTACAAGTTTACATTATTATTATTTTTCATTTATTACTTAAACTAGAATGTTTATATTGTGTACTACAAATTGAGGCACTTAAACTCGAATATAGAAATTTTTACATACAAACGATAATAAATTTAAAGCGCGGTAAATATTCAACCCCTCCCCTTCTAGTTTCCCTGCAATGGTATCAGAGAAGCCACGTCAAACAAGATTTTTAAAATAAACTGTATTTAAATACTATGCATCTTTCTAATGGATTGGAAAATCTTTTGAAGTGGAAATCAATGCAAAGACCACAAATTTGAAAGTGATGGACTTATTTATTGGAAAATACGATTGATACTGTTGTGAATCAAAGATCTGATCTATGGATGTTAATATCTATGGTGATTTTCCACCCACTCAAAATATCCGAAAACTAAAAAAGGATGAAACTGTCTCATTTGACAAACAAAGCGATGATCTTAAAAGTGAAAACATTGCTAAACTCTCTAATGAAGCAAAAATTGGTAGAATTTATAATGCTTTGCAACGTAAAGAATACAAAGAATTTTCAAGTGTGAGAAAACCGCAAAGGAAATTTGGGATACATTATTAATCCACTCCACCTAGGTTAATAGGCATAGTCAAGTCAAAGATAATAAAATAGATCTTCTTGTTCAACAATATGAACAATTTACGATTCCGGAAGAGGAATCGATATATAATGCTTTTGCTAGATTTAACACTATCATTACTAGTCTAAAAGCACTTGATGGAGGTTTTTCTAGCAAGAACTATGTTAGGAAATTTCTTAGGGCACTTCATCCTAAATGGCGCGCAAAAGTCACGGCTATTGAAGAGTCGAAGGACTTGACATCTCTATCACTTGACGAACTTATCGGCAACTTGAAGGTATATGAAGTGATAACAAAGAAAGATTCTGAAATGATCAAAGGCAAAAAAGAACAAAGTAGATCTCTCGCTTTAAAGGCTAAAAAGGAATCGAGTGATGAAGAAAGTTCGACCTCCGATAGTGAAGATGAAGAGTATGCTATGGCCGTGAGAGACTTCAAGAAGTTTTTCAAAAGACGAGGAAGGTTTGTAATACAACCACGCGATGAAAGAAAGTCATTCCAAAGAAGTAAAGATGACAAAAATGGTAAAAATCGAAAGAAAATGCTTTAGATGCAGAGATCTGATATTTGCTAAATTGTATATTAAATTACCCGGGATTTTGCCAAATAAAAGCCATAAAAATGCCAAAAGAATAGAAAAAGTGTGCTTTTGTGTTAAATGTGCAGGAAAGGAGATAAAAAGGCACAAAAGAGCAAACGATCAAAGAAACGACAAGGAGAACGAAAGAGGGAAGAGAAAAAGAGTGAAGAAACAGCCAAAGATAAAAGCCGGATCAGCCCGACACAGCAAGAAAGGCAGTCAAAGGATAAAATAATGAAGCCAAGGACTTAATATGACAAGTGTGCAAAGTTTCAAAAGCTCATTTGGATGTTTCAAAGTTCAAGGGGCTTGATTTGCCAAAAGTGGAAAAATGTTTATTAAAGAAGAAAAGGGAAATACAAACACAAGGGCCGATTTTGTCAAGTTGAAACTTGTTTTAACACTACAAAGAGGACGGGAAGAACACAAGGACCAATTGTGCAAGTTCTCCAAAGATTCAAACTGAAAACGCGTTTATATAACAACCCTAACAGACTCAAACCATTTTTCCCGCCAATTCTCCCTAACAACCCATCTTCCACAAATCCCTTCCCCCGCTCCCTTTCTCTTCTCTACCTTATATAATCCCCTCTTCCTCATCACCTCAACCACGTGGCAACACCTGATTGGCCAGGACACCTCACACCAATGATCCAACGGCTATAATTGATCCAAAAATGATCAACGATTGAGATTGATTGGAAGATTCATGAAACTCTCCCCTCTCTTCATCTATTCTCTATAAATAGAAGGCATAGGCATCATTTTTCAGTTGTTGTTTTTTAATTCGTAAATTTCAGTTTGGTAATTTCCTTTAATTTATGCCTTTCTTTTAAAGCATTTCCTTTTTGTAGCTTTCATTCTTGTAACTTGTTCATTCAAGCTTGTACTAAGTATCGATTTGAGCAATACAATTTAGTTCTTAAGTATCTTTGTCCTTTGTTTTTCAATATTAAGCCGAATTTACTAAATAAGCTCTTAATAAGCTCTTTTGAGCTTATTACTTTTCATAAGCTCAAATTTAGCTTAATTCCTGTTTTTAGCAAGTCATTTACCCATTTTTACTCACTTGCATTCAAATCATGGACACTTGAGCAGTGTTGAGCTCAATTTGGAAGTACAAGTGAAAATAAGCTAAATAAGCTAGCTTATTGAGGTTTAGAGGCAAGGTGCCAATAGGAACAAGCTTCTTTAAGCCACTCACTCTACTAGAGTGGCTTGTGTCAGAGACTACAGTTCAAAAGGTGTGATTTCCTATTTTGAATTTTAGCTTAAATTTAGCTTAATCCTTCAGCTTATTGCTTTGTTTTCTTAATGTGCTTTAAAACTTGTTCATTTTAGCTTAGTTAGCTTAGATATGCAAATGCTTTTAGTTTTTGTAGTTTAAATTCATTTAGAAATCAAGTTTCTTAATTCTGTCATTTATATAGTAGTAATAGCTTCATAGAGAAACTAGCTTATTTCTTTACATAAGCTTAGCTTTTTATGTGATACAAATTACTATAACTGTAGTTTTAATAGATATAGTAGAATGTAGAGTAAATAAGATAGCTGTTATAGGTTTGATAAATAGAATTTAATCTCAATTAGTTTTGACAGCTTACAAAAAGAAGTGTTTGGATTTAGCCTTGTTAGACTCAAAAAGTCAACCATAGGTTGTCAAAGCTTTTCAATTAACTGAGTTAGGTCTTTTAACAAAGATTAAAACAAGTTTTAGAAATTAGTTTGTAGTTGTTCAAAGTTTAGAGTTTAAAAACTCTAAACTAGCACCAGGACAGTTTTCATATTAAGTCATTGATAGAAATTAAAGATTCAAAGCAAGTTTGAGTCCAAGTTTAGTTAATATAGGATTTTATACATGTAATGAATTAGTTAAGTCATGCTTAAGTAAAACTTTAACTTGCATTCTCGTTCCTTGCACACTAGATCAGCAGCATATGACAGCAGCAAGAGTAAACTTTGCACTTTTCAATTTCATTTTCTTTACTAATCTTGTGAACACCTAGCCTATTTCTTTTCAACATCATTAAGCTCACATCTTTAGCATTACATAGTTTCTTTTGCTTTTAAATTTCATCAAGAAATAAGATCAAGATAAGCCAAAATTCAAAACACTAGTCAAACTAGCACTTTCTGTAACAGACTTGGATTTGCTTATTTTGTAGCTTATTGATTGGTTAAAAGTTGAAAGTGCTTTTGTTAAAGTTGTTAGAAATAAGCTAGACAATAAGTTTGTAGTTTTAAGTTTTTGCTGAAAACCATTTTTTAATAAGCCAAAATTTAGCCATAAGCGTAGGGTCTGTTTTGTAATTTTCTAAAAGTCAAGGGTTACCCGTTTTCACTAAATTGTAACTTTCCTAAAGTTACCCCGCCTACCCTGTTCTTTCTTTTATTGCAATATCTACCTTGTCTTTTTAGTAAAAATAAAATAGATTTAAATTTTAGTTTTTAGTTTTATAAAAATTAGGGTTTTGTTTTAATTGAACAAATTAGGGTTCAATTGAGTCATAAAATTTGGGGCTTTTCATTCCATTGTATTTCTGCACATTTTAAGTGTGTAAAAACCATTTTTCTATATTTTTCTCATTAAATTTGTATTTTCTAGCAATTAAAATAGATTTTAGTAAATCCCTTTTTCTTAGAAAAATCATAAAAAATAGAAAAATAGTTGGCAAGAAATTAAATCTTTTTGCATAAGTTTTATTTTTAAATCTTAGCATTGTTTGAAAAATAAAAGAAAAATTTTAGTGTTAATTTTTAGAGAAAGTTTATTTTTGTTAATTCATTAAACTTTAGAAATTCATAAAAAAAATTCAAAAATAGTTAAAAAATTCTAATTCTTTTTCCTAAAATTTTCATTTTAAATTTGTGATTTTTAGATATAAAATTTGTTAAAATTCGTGCCTTAGTTTTTAAATTTCAATTTTAGCTCGCGTTTTTACGTTTAGTGCATTTAAATTTCGTGCTATTTCATTGTTTTTAGTTTGTGCTACTAAATTTTGTAGTGTAATCAATCATTAAAAAAATCCTTTACTATTCTAAACTCGAATCCGAATTATTCTTAAATTCTCAATTCACGATTTCGTTGGGACACGACCCGAGGAAAAGTACTTCCCGGATAAAAATATACGAATTGTGTTTTCTTTTGAGAAATTTTTACCTTATATTTCTCTTGGTTGAGAAGTATTTTGGCAAAGAATTCTTACAAGATTAATACTATATAAGTATATTAAATTTGACTACACCAAGATCCAAATCACCTCATCGTAGAATTCCCAAAGCCACCAAAAAGCAAGAACCAAAGGGCTTTTGTCGAAGGAACATGGAGCGATAGTGGCAAAGATGAGGAAGAAAAGACTAATGACGAAACTTGTCTTGTAGCTCAAGCGTCTAATGAGATACTTTCTAAAATCGGATTTTATAGTGATGATTTATCGTTAATAGATGAATTGGAGTTAGATAGTGAATATAATCGATTATGCAAATTAGGTCTAAAAGTTATGTCTAAAATAAGTCACTAAAACAAATTAAAAATCGGCTAAAAAATGAGGTACTCGAATTAAAAGAAAAAGTGTCTCGATTAGAGAAAAACAAAGTAGTTACTCTTGGATGTAAAACATGTCAAAATATTAAAAATGGAAACGAAAAACTTAAGGAAGAAATAGCTAAACTTGATCAATTTAATAAAAGTACCCACTCACCTAAGAAAATGCTAAGTTTTCAAAAACCATTCGGAGATAAATCGGATCTAGAATTTAACTCGGCCGAAGCATCAACAAGTGAAACTAAACAAATAAATTTTGTAAAATCACAAGAACTTTAACCCAAGTCTATTAAAGAAAAAGTTGTCGAATTAAATTCAATTCCGAAACCCAGATATATAATTGTAAACAATATTAAAGTTCCTGTTGCAAGCGATGATGAAGTAAAAAGTTTTTATAAACCATCTTTAAAACCCGGAGTTGGATTTACCAAAACCGAAGTTAGGTCAAAAACTCCACCACCAAAAATAAATAATAGTTCTCGTCCTCGGTCTAAAACACCACAACCTAAGAGAGATTAAAATAGACAAAACTACACTAATGCATATCCCACAATGTGAAATAATTCCCAAAAACTAAACTATGCTTCATGGGGAAGTTGTCCGCCTTTGATGCATCCAAATCAAATGCAACATATGCAAAGGATGTACGGTACTAACAATTTCAGACCCATGAGATATTGAGGACCAAATGTTTAAATTATTATGTTATCTAAATAGAAATGCTTGGGAATAAATTTGGAGCCCGACGAGTGGATTAAAGATAGTAGATGCTCAAAACACATGATGGGTAACCGAAAGCTATTCTCTACATACAAATCATACAACGGAGGTAACTTATTTTCAGAAGTAATTTACATAGTAACATCATAGGAAAATGTACGATTTCTCATGACTCCCTCATTATTGATAATGTTGAGCACGTAGATAATCTAAAATTTAACTTGCTAAGTGTTGGTCAAATATGTGATAATAAGTGCAAAGTGATATTTACCGAACATAATAGCCAAATAATTAAAGACGAAAAATTCATAGGTAAAGGAATTACAAAAAGAGGATTATATGTGATGATGAAAATTCCACCTTATGGCATAGGAGATTAGGTCACGCAAATATGCAATTAATTCAATCTCTAGTATCTAAGGAGTTAGTTAGAAATCTACCTAAACTTAAATTCGACTGATATTTTTGTGACGCTTGAAAATTGAAAAGTAAGCTCATGCTAGTCACAAAGCCAAAAATATAGTCTCGACGACTAGATGCTTAGAACTATTACACACGGACTTGTTCGGCCCCTCCGCCATATGAAGTTATGGAGGAAATCGTTATACCTTAGTAATTATAGATGACTGTTCTAGATTTACATGGAATAGGTTTCTAGGAAATAAAACCGAAGCTTTCGAATAATTTAAAATATTTAGTAAAATGATTCAAAACAAATTAGGATGTTCCATAGTGTCAATTAGAACAGATCATGGTCGGGAATTTGATAATGAAGTACAATTCGGAAACTATTATGACTCTAATGGGATTACTCATAATTTTTCCGCCCCTCGTACTCCACAATCCAATGGGGTAGTAGAAAGAAAGAATCATACTCTACAAGAAATGAGTAGGACTATGTTAAATGAACAATCCGTTCCACAAAAATTTTGGTGTAACGCGGTCGACACATCAACTTATATAGTCAATAGAATTTCAATTAGACACATTCTAGGAAAAAACCCATATGAATTATTAAAAGGTAGAAAACCTAATCTTAACTACTTCAAAGTATTTGGAAGCAAATGTTTCATCCTTAGTACAAAAGATTATCTCATCAAGTTCGACCCAAAGTCTTACGAAGGTATTTTCGTAGGATATTCACAAAATAGTAAAGCCTATATAATACTAAATAAACAAACCATAAAAGTCGAAGAATCCTTAAATGTGACATTCGATGAAACTCCTTGCCCGCCTAAAACATCACCTTTAGAGGATGATGACTTAGTCAAAGAAGAAGCTATTAAGGTTAATGAAACAAGACCCTTAGGCAATGATGTCAAAGATAAATCCTTAGAAAACAATGAAATCATTAATATTAAAGAATCTAAGAGTCATCCACTAGAAAATGTTATTGGTAACTTAAATCAAAGAACTCTTAGATCACAAGCTCAAGACAAAAGTAATTTCTTTTGTTTTATTTCAACCATAGAACCTAAAAATATAAATAAAGCTTTAAAAGATAAAAGTTGAGTAATTGCAATTCAAGAAGAATTAAACCAATTTATCTCAAATGATGTTTGGGAATTAGTCCCAAATCCTAAGGATATGACCATTATTGGAACTAAATGGGTATATAAAAACAAGCTTGACAAAAATGGTGTCGTGTCTAGAAATAAAGCTAGGCTAGCTGCCCAAGGTTATAATCAACTAAAAGAAATTGATTATGACGAAACTTATGCACCCGTAGCTAGATTAGAATCCATAAGAATCTTATTAGCATACGCATGCGCACTAGAATTCAAATTATTTCAAATGGATGTGAAGAGTGCATTCCTTAATATCTTTATCAATGAGGAGGTTTACGTGGCATAACCTTTGGGATTCATTGACTTTGTAAAACCTAATCATGTTTATAGACTCAAGAAAGCGCTCTACGGACTTAAACAAGAAGCTAAAGCTTGGTACGATAGATTAAAAGCCTTTCTTATTAAATATAATTATACTATGAGAATGGTAGATAACATACTCTTTACTAAAAAGAAAAATTCTAATCTCATAATTGTTCAAATATATGTCAACGACATAATATTCGACTCAACTTGTCAAGAATTGTGTGATGATTTTGCCAAGATCATACACGATGAGTTTGAAATGAGTATGATGAGTAAACTAAACTTTTTTTAGGACTACAAATAAAACAATTAGAAGATGGTATATTATTCAATCAATCAAAATATATAAAAGAAATACTTAAGAAATTTGGATTAGAAGATTCTAAGCCAATGAAAACTCCTATGTCTACAGAAACAAAACTCACGAAAGACGAAGAAGGTGAGTCCGTGGATAATACTAAATATAGAGGTATGATAGGTAGTTTATTATACTTAACGGCAAGTAGTCCCGATATCATGTTTAGTGTTTGCCTTTGTACACGCTTCCAAGAGGATCCTAATACCTCTCATCTTGAAGCGGTTAAACGTATCTTCCGATACATTAAAGGCACTACGCCCTTGGGATTATGGTATCCTAAGGGGTCTGGCATAGAAACCGTAGTATGTGCCGACTCTGATCATGCGGGAGATTATGTGGACCGAAAAAGCAGTAGCAGTATTTGTACGTTTGTGAGATGTTGTTTAACATCTTGGTTCTCGAAGAAGCAAACCGCTCTTGCTATATCCACTACCGAAGCCGAATACGTAAGCGCCAGAAAGGCATGCCAACAAGCACTATGGATGAAACAAGCTCTCGTTGATTATGGCATTCATCTCGACGACATTCCTATAATGTGTGACAACAAAGGAGCAATATATTTAAGCAAAAACCCCGTTCAACACTCGCGTACTAAATACATAGAAATTCGTCACCATTTCCTTCGCGACAATGTCCAAAAGGCAAATATCTCCATCGAAAAGGTTCTGTCGGAAGACAACATCGCTGACATTTTAAATAAACCTCTTAAACGAGAGTCGTTCAATTACTTGCGTCTAGGTATAGGAATGATGGAACAAAACGACTAAAATCTTTAATTCCCGCTAAAGTAATCATATTACCAAAATTATTGATAAACTTCATCCATTTATCCAAAGTACCCAATTATAATAGAAAACTAAAAATATCATATCTCACTTAAAAATCACTAAAATTTACCAAAATCAAAAAATCAGGAAAATAAGTCGTCAGAGGGGCGGCCCCCTGATCTCCAAGGGGACCGGCCACCTTAATACAGGCGGCCCCTTATCAATAAAGGGGCCGGCCATCTCAAAGAACAAAAAAAAAATCTTCTTTTCTTTCCTATAAAAACCAGAAACAAACACACCTCCAAAACTGCTACTGCAAATGAGGAATATAACCTAGCCAAAACACCATAGTACCATCTAAAAACTCAATCTTAAAAGCAATAATACACACTCAAGAACACATACATCATCATCAAAAACAACAATTGTAAGTAACTTTAATCATTCCTCTCTCAATCTCGTGTCTAGGTTTCTGTTTTGCACAAAATCAAAAATTAGGAATTGTTTTTTTTGACAAACGACTATTGTGCTTCCCAAAGTCATAGGAATTGCATATTTGCAAACACTCGATTTTCACACAACTTTACTTTCCATTCTTGAAAATTATAAATGCGTATTTACATATATAATATAAATCCCAATTTATTTTTCAAAAACCTTCTCACAACTAGGAATTCGTGAAAATTATTTTCGTATATTGTTGATATATGCTTAAAACATTTTACATGTACACACGATGATCTCATACTTATTGCCGAAATATATAATCCAATATATATTTTTCGACATTCTTAATTGAGCAAAATTAAATAAAGGAGCGTTTGGATTATTTCTTAGGTTTTCTTTTAGCTTAGAGTCGAAATAATCATTACTCCACATTTGTTGCACTTAGGCACACACTAGGATTTGAAATCCGAATCACAAATATAAACATATATAGTTATGACTTGTCTTTAATTTTAGATAACGTCTATCGTTCTTCAAAACAAGTTTGATACAACAAGGAACTACACATGAAACATAAATTCCCAAACATACATTCCTAAAATCAAGTGGTAAAATTATAGGTTACTTCTCATGATATGAACTTTAGTGGTATAGTCTTATGACTTAATAATCGTAGAAGTATGGTGTAACATACCTATTGGTTGTTATTTTAACATAATACGAACCTTGTCAAATTGACATAGGCTTTATTAATAATTTCATGTTAATTATATTAGTTCACTCAAATTTATTTGCATGATAACCTTGTTTCATAATTGTTTATAGAAATTAGTCTTACTTGCTATAAATAGGGTTTGCTGCAAAATGGCCACCAAACTATCCATCTTTTACAATTTTATGCAAAAAGACAAAAACCTGGAAAATCTGGGTTCTACCAGGTGGCGGCCCCTTTAGCTCTTAAGGGCGGCCCCCCTTATTGATAAGGGGTCCGGCCATATAGATAAAGGGGCCAACCACTGCAACACGAAAAATATTATTATTATTTTGCTTTTTTACCTCCTTTTGCCTAGACCTGGCTATACCTTCCTTGAACTCACAAACATTCCTTGGATTTGTATTCTAACAATGTCTATATATCCTTAATCATCTCATCCTCCTAGTATAAACTAGTCCTCATCTTCACCATTCTCATCACATTCAAATCATCATGTCATCCCCTAAAAACTCCATATCCTAACTCTCCAAGAAACCTAAAATTTCCGTAAGACCTGATTGGAGAAAGAAGTTGAACTATTGCAACTCATCCAATGTAGATGAAGTTGACATACCTAAACCAATGCCTAAACCACCATCTCCTTGCAAAGAACTTTCAAAAGAAAGCTCTCCCATAGCACCATCTAACCATGCTTCACCTCAACCTCACTCATCTCCACTCATTGATCCCTGTGTTGATGTTGTCTTGCAAGTAAATTAAGACCATAACGAAACTCAACCTCAACTACCTCCTTCTCTAACTAGAGAAATGTTCGTTGATGACATAAATCAACTTCAAAATTTATCAAATCTTCTAGCAATGCATCTCTCAAATCATACCACTAATCCAACGCCATCCACACCAATCTTGCCTCACACCATCACTTTCGACCAAGTCGAACATCATGTTACCAGGCTCAATTCTTGGCCATAAGAGAGGATCTAAATTAGGTTGAATTTCTTCTCACACGACCTCAACCACCACTACAAATTTAAAGGGACTATCCACCAACAACCACCTCCGCACTAAACTCTCCACCAACAACAAACTAGGCATGCTATATGCTTAGTATTTTCTCGCTTTCAAATAAAAGATTAACCCATCTTTTTGCAAGCAAGTCCTATGGCATTCTAGGAAAATTAGGACTTTTGTAGGTTTCCTTTATGAATGATGTATTATTATGCTTCAAACATAATATTTAGACTTAATGTATGCATGTTGTATTATTGTGTTTTATACACAATATTTTATGAATTCACTTGAATCTTAATAAATCTTATGTTCCTCTAGTAGTTAATTATTTTGTGAAAGTTGACTCCTATACATATATAGTTGAGTTTGGTTGATATATACTTGTGAAAATTGATTGACAATAGCCAAGTATTGTATCTATTTTTTTTGCTATATATTCAAAATATTGTTCTTGTTTCTCTAACTTGGTTTTGTAGCAAAATTTCTATAGCTCGATTCATTGGTGCTCTCAAACGAGGGGGAGCACACATCAAGGGGGAGCGTTTATTCGGTTGGTTTTACGTTAATTCATCGACGTAGCCTTTTTGATTCTACAAAAAGGGGAAGAAATGAAATAAAACTCACTAGATACTTGTTTAAAAATAATTTTATATTTAATGAGTTTAGATTTTGTAATCATCAAAAAGGGAGATCATTGATAGAAATGATGCCTAAAAACGTTATTGATATTTTTCGATTTCTCTACGTATTGATAATCACAAAATGTAAAAACGCTCTATGTAAAAGTAAACGTAAACAAGTAATTAGTCGTAAATTTTCATTTCGAAAATTAATCACTTAAAGGTATGAATAAATAAATGCTTAATTTATTTAATGATCAACAGAATTTAATTTTCTAAACCTTACATTTTTTTAACAAACATTTTTAAAAACTTATACAAAATATTTTTGTATTTACAAGAAATGTTTTATTCAAAATAAATATTTTGAATTCAAATGTTCCTCCTCAAAATGAATAAAACTGCTCAATAAAACACCTTCCCTGGAAAAGACAAGGGATGATGTTTGTTGATGAGTTGGATGCGTATATGTCCATACCACCCCTCCCCCTATTTTGTTGTGCACAGAAAAGGCAAAGTATGCTCTACGTCCCGGTTCAGCTTGTTTGACAAAAATTGTGGAGCGACCTAACTAATGAATGACACCCTTTAAGGTTATGGGCGGGTGCCCCCATATTGAAAAGGGGGGCCAACAATGGAGCTAAGGGGGCGGCCATGTAAAACGGCTCCCAGCTTTGCCTATAAATAGCAGACTATTTTCACAGATTTTTCACCTTTTGCACTTATTTTCTCTTTGTTCAAAATCAGTTTATAAATCTCCTACAATCCTTGGATTATTTAATCTTAAGCATTTGTTTTCAAGTGATTCAAGCTTAGATCTTCAAGTACAAGAGAAGAATACTTCTTATCATCAAGTTACAAAGTATTATATCCTAGTTCGTGTTTACGTAATGTAGTGTTGTATGTTGTAATTCATTTATATCTCTTGTGATTGTGTGTAATAGTTAGATCGGGTTGATCATGTTAGCACTTAGGTGAAGTGAATCCTTGTAAGGGCGGTTAGTATTTTAGGCCTCAAAATACAAGTGTGTGGTAGATTGGTTTTAGCTAAGATTAAGACTCAACATTTGGTTTAGTGTCAGAAATTGGTGTAAGCTACTTGTGTATGGTTTTCTCCGCCTAAAAGGAGTTTGTTGACATAGTGAAGAGAACTCTCGAGTTGGGTACTCGAGGAGTGAAGTAGGGCAAAGAGGAGCTTCGTTACTGAACCACTATATATCTGTGTGTTGTGGTTTGATCTTTCTAACTCTTATCTCTTGTCTTACAAGTTTACATTGTTAATTATTGTCATTTATTTACTTAACTAGATTGTTCATATTATGTATACATTGAGATCACATAAACTCGAATCTAATTTTTTATACATAAACGATAAATAAATTAAAAAAGCGGTAAAATTCAACCCCCCTTCTAGTTTCCATAAGGCTCTAGTTGGGAGTAGTTATCCATGACAAATGCCTCGTCTACCACCTGCGTGTCGGGGTGTACAGGTGTTACAAATTATGCTTGGCTACTAGAGGTGATATTTGAGGTTGAGTTTAGATGTGTGATAGGCTGTGGGCCTCCTTTGATCTCTCTCCTTTCTTCATTGGTAGACAACCTGGCTGATGTTATGAGTGTTAGTGATGAAGGTGTTGTATCGATTTCCATTACCATAGCTTCAAAAATGTAGAAGTATCAGATGTATGTAGAGTGAAAAGTGACCATACGAATTAGTATTTCGTAAGTCCCACCGGGTGTGCCACTGATCGTATAATGATTTGTACCTTCTTTATCAGAGCCTATCATAATAGTAACATACTGGGATACTTCAAAGCAGGGGTACAGATCTGCGATAAGACATAAAAGAATCACTTGGGTTAGCACAGAGCGTAGGGGTTGACCCTACGAACCGGCTCCGGCGTGAGAATCAGTTAACATGGTAATGGTATGTGTTTTAGAGAGAGAAAGTATTGAATGTGTAAGATCATACATGATTTAGATAAATGAAGTGCTATTGGCAGGTAAACCCTAGGAAGGACCTAGGTCTTGCTACGTGTCTGATTCTAGTTGGCTGGAGCAGAGCATGATCCCGTTAGCCAATGAGAGAGTGTCCGCCGAGGCTCCAAGATCATTCGCACATGAAGCGGTTATGCACGAGCAGGAATAAAGGATGACCGTTTATCCTTGTTGGGTATACCAAATATTTTGTTTTGTCTTTTAGCTCGGAGCCTTGCTTGATTCGTCGGAAGCTTTAAGTTCCTTGGAGGCTCGAAGCTCCGTTTTGGATAGGCTTCGTTGTGTATTGGCGATTCCCTTACAGTAGCCCTTAGTGGACTTTTCGCCAATGATAACTCCAAAGTGTTGTGTGTGTAGCGTCGGAGGCTAGGCTCCTAGTCGTGAGATTAGGTACACCATCAGATGTCTAGTAGCATATCCTCCTCTAAAACACTCTTAATCACCGTGTCATCAACATAGGCTTCGATGTTTGGGTGGTCGAATGCTTGGCCGACCAAGGTAGCCCCCGACCAACATCGCCTACGACCATAGACATGGTTGGGCAGCCTAAGGAGCCTTTCCTGCGCGTTTGACTTATCTTCTTTGGCTTGACTGGCGGTTGATACTTCTAGGGCTGTGACTCATTTTCTTCACTTGAAAACACTTCATGTACCATATTTGAGTCTCATGAACCTTGAATTTTTAGTTTCATCTTCTTGATTATGCTCCACGAGACTTGCATTTATTGGGAATTCTTCGTACATGCACAAATCTTCATTTATTGATCGCTTCTTTGTATTTTTCTTCATTTTCTTTGTTAGTACTAACAACGAACATGAAAATATAACTTTGTGCAAATAAGTACCACAAGATCGTTAGATTAACTAAATAACTTGTACAAAAATCATGATAACGCTCCTAAAAACATACTCAATTTGAGCATTATCAGGTCTTCTTTTTTGTAGTTATCTCCCTCCTGCTCGAGTACTAGGATTAATCATATTTCGTACACAGGGAGGTAGGGTTTCCAGCTTGTTGTTGTTAACACTCATAAGTTTAATGTTATCTCTTCAGAGTCTACCGAGTCACAACCTTTGATTGCTCATACTTCGTCACTGAAGACCATCTCTAGTTCTCCATCTAAGGATACCGAGACTATTGTTACCATAATCTATCCATCTCGTCCGGGAGGTGCTTCCTCAATTCATCCCGAAGGTACCTCACCACATAATAATTTTACGAGTCTTTCTCTGTGGATACCGCTGAAGCAAAGAATGTCGACGTCCCTAAGTGGGAAGTGACAAATGATTTTAGAATGGATGGTCTTTGGGATTGTCGGAACTTCAATGACAATCTTGGTACTCCGGGAAATTGGTCTTCTCTTTGGAACATGTAAAGTTCGGATTTCCTTGATGAATACAATCTTAATTCCTCCCGTCAAGCCTGTATGAACTTTGGGCTTTGTCTCCGGTTTGAGTATGAGATGGACCAGAGGGAGAAGCTAGAGAAAAATCTTTTAAAGAAAGAGGAAGAGGTTCAAAGGAAGGACGGAGAAATTTCTAGTTTGAAGTTACGAATGGAGAAGGTGGAAAGTAATGTTGTTGATGTTGTAGCTTGCCAATTTAGGAGCTAAGAATGTTAAGTTGTTAGGACAGGTGATTAGCCTTGAGTCTATTCATGATGACCTAAAGGCCCAAGTCAAAGGTGAAGCTTTAATGCGCAAGGAGTTTATGGAAATGCAAGACGCATAAGGCAAGCATGTGGATGAGAAGATAGCTAAACTAGAAGACCACCTTGCTGCTCTCGATGCTGAATTTGATATCGAGCTCTTCCCTAACATGTTGAAGGTCGTGGCGGCTAAGAGGTGGGTTAGTGGCCATGGTTTTCGTTGGCGTTCTTGAAATTCAAAAAATCTATTGAGTATAACTCAAGGCTTGGTACTTGTATTTCGTTGGCCGTCGAGGAGAGCAACATCAGGGGTTGGAGTCGGGGTTGCCCATGGCAATGCCGGTAGGGGCTTAGAAGACATTGATTCGTATTGCGCCGAAGCTAAGGGTAAATACAAGGTCGTTGTTAAATATCTGGACAATGGTCCTTTCCCTCTCTTGGTGTCACTTGGATCCTGTAAAGATTCTGCCAATGAGTTCCTCATGGCTTCTTTAACTCTGGAAGGGAGTCATGGTGAAGAGGACCCTTCAACGGAATTTTGCCTCGTTCAGCCAACCCAGGAGCAGCTTATAATCCCTGGTTATTTTGAGAGGGGGGACCCCAAACTACCAACCCTTATGGCCGTGACATTCCACTTCATGAGGCCCTAGCTGCTTCTCAGGCCAAAGCCTCTTCAAAGAAAGGTAAGGACGTGTCGTTTGTATGACTATACCTTACGTCATTTCCATACACTTATAAGAACAAGAGATTAGAATAAGAAGAAGATGAGATGAGATGAGAAAGCAAAATAAGTTAATGAAGAAAAATGCTTATTGATTGGAATGAAGAACCTAGCCAAATACTCTTTTACTAAACTTACAAAAACATAATGTTGCCAACTCTATTGAAATAGAGGGCAGGTTCTTTTATAGCCTAGACCCTCCCTACACTTCCCCTATTGGAGCAATGTGGGATTTCTCCCAAAACTAGTGTAATATTAGCTACAGAATCTCGTAACTACTTTTCTAGTCTATTACAAGGTTCGATAATACATAATGATCATCACTTCATAAAAACGTAAGGCTAACAATCTCCATTTAAGGAGTGGTCGTTACACATAATACTTTACTCTGTTGATGTCGTAAATCTTGGAACCTTGTAGTAGTGGGCATTCCTTCATAGTTCCTTTGCATGCCTTGTGATCATGGATCTTTGATCATTAAATTTATTTTATTCGTCTTTAGCCAAACAATCATTGTTACTTGACGGGAATGTCTTCTTAACCAACATACTCATACATTGACATCACTTAGAATATGTAAAAGCTAACAATCTCCCCCAATATAGACCTTTTGACTTGATCATAATCTTGATGATTTTAAAGGAGTTCTTTAATTATCAAAGTTGTGACAATGTATCCTTTGATGTTCAGATCTTTCTTTAAGTCTTGATTGATGCCTTGAATATATCTTTGAGCTTTGAGTATGAGTATGTGGCCTTGATAGATCTGGAATGGAGGTGGACACCATCCTTTGTACCTGCACATGTAGGATTAGCAATAAACGTATAGATGGATGAATGTATCATTAGCATGTTGGCATGGCTTATCTTTCTACCTTGGCAGCGGTTTGGAAGTTTTTTAGATGATCTTCTAGATCCCATGTCCCATCATATGTCTTGACATTGCTACGCATCCGTATCCTCTTTGGAAACATAAAGTTACGAGTGTGTTGGGTGAAAGGATTTGTTTCCTCACACTTGTAAGGCTGTGACAACTCATTATAATCGGACCTAGATTTTTATCTCTTCGACCTAGATTTCCAGTGTCCTCCTACACTGTTTTCACTTTTCAAAGGAATAGCTTCTTTGGATAGAACTAGGTCGCGACGGTTTGGGCGGTCGACTGCAATTCATTATCTTTCAATCTACCTTTTCCTTTCACTAGAGTAGGTAATGTAACTTTTGATGGGGGTCCTAGCCTCTCTTCTTCTATTTTCAGTATCCATGGATGTCGGGCGTGTGCTAGCATACCTACGGCTTTAAGGGTCTGATCTCTGCCCACGGCGTGGACGGTCTTTGGACCTTAGGCGTGAAAACACGTCCGAGTCTTTGCCGCCTATCCGGGTAATAACATTCCTTTCCTTCTCCCCTAGCCTCGCAAAGACATATGTGCGTACCAAGTTTTCACGGTGGGAAGCTTACAAGTCTCTTTGCCTCAGTCCAGAGAAGACATTTGGGGACTAGGAAGGAAGGGTGGTTCTTGACTTGGTATTGGGGCTGGGTTTTCACCTCTTCTTGGTTTTTTTCCTTCTATCGAACGATTCTGACTCAGACCATTGAGATTTCTCTTGCGTTTGTGAGTTTTTCTATGAGCTTTCTCCATAACTTAGGCGAGTTTGTACTCCCTTAAGCTTTTCTTGGTGGACCTTCTCAGCTATAAGAGGCAAGAGTTGGTTGTAATGCTTGTCACAGAACTCACGGATCACTTCATCGGACATGAACCCAGGTGGGCCGTTGAGCGTTTGCTTGCTCCCTCTTCTTGCAGTATTCTATACGACGGAACCGCCAAGAGTTGGAGAAACATGGTTGGCCGATCTGGTCATTTAATAAGACTTTAATGATGTGGTTGTATAGGGTCACACAAATGGCGCCAAACTGTTAATATAAAATTTGGGGTTGTGAATTAGTATGAATAAAGCTCACTTAGAGATATGACTCCAAATATGCCAAAATAAGGCTTTGAACTAAGTGAAATGGATGGAGATATCCTGCTAAGAAAAAGTAGCACAGTTAGCCTTACCGCGGGAGGGGATCCCGCGAGTAGACTCTGGCGTAGGTGTAAGTAAGGTGGTGTTTGTTTTTTCAGAAATGGCTCTTAACAACATCTTAATCTGACTTATTCAGACGTGGTCAGACAATTGAGTCGTTAAGACTGTTTGTTTTTTTCAAGTCATTCAGAGGCAGTAAGAGGCAAGCAGTGTTCAGAGCGTTTGTTTTTTTCTGATCATTAAGAAGGCAGTAAGAGGCATATACCTCTTAACTGAACTAGATGTGATGGGTCTGTCTTATCACATCTTAATGTCTCTTTTTCCTTACTTTTTTGTTTTTTATTTTTTTTTTCTATTTGTTATAATTTTTTTTTATTTTGGTGTTTTTCTTTTTTTATTTCATGTTTCCAACAATTTTTTTAAAGGTATTAAATAGAATCATTGCATATGGTTTTTGTTAAAATAAAGAGTTGTAATAAGATAATATATGTCAACTCATATTTTGTTCAAATTGAAAGTAACGGTTTTTGGGACTGGCGTACACTCAATCTAACACTCAACACATTTAGTTTAAATCTGTTTTAAGTAAGTTCATTTACAACTTTAAAAATCGAATAATTAAAGAAAAAATTTTATTTTGTTTTTTTTTTTTGTTTTTTTTAATGAAGTTTATTTTCTTTGTGAATGCAACCTGTATATATTGAAATTGTTAAAAATATATTTAACACATATAGACAGTTTTATACAAAACAAACATTTTTATTTCATTCAGATTCAGATTTCTCAACCACTTATTCAGATTAAGATGGGAATCAGATTCAGACTTTTCTACCGAATATTCAGATTCAGATGTGCGAATCAGATTCAGATTCAGAGCCTCTTAATAAACAAACAGCCCCTAAGTGTTTTAGAGAGAGAAAGTAGTATATGTGTTCTTAGTCGAAAGAACATATCGTTGGGAGTGTTTAATGCACTCCTTTATATAGGTGGGTGTCGTTGTCGGTTATTGAGGATCACGAGATAGAGTGCACCCTACGTCATGCTGTTGGGGTTAAAAGTCTTCTTGATGCTGTTTGGATTACTGCTGCTCATGTTTTTGTTAATGCTGCTCAGCTGGAATTAGTACTACTCAGAGACTTCAAAGAAAATATGCTAAGTGTTTACTACTGCTAGTGAAAGTTAATGTTGCTAGTGAAGATATGTTAAGTAGTTAATACTGCTAGTACAAAGTTAAGACTGCTCAGCTGAAGTTAATACTGCTAGTACAAAGTTAAGACTGCTCAGCTGAAGTTAATGCTGCTAGTTAGTACTGCTTATGTGATATGTATTAGTTGTTTATAGAAAAGATTATGGATACTTAGGAAAGTATTGTAAGCCGACTAGGTCTCTTTGGTGTATAAAAGGAGGTCCTAGGGCATAGAGTTTGATATCATTATATATCAATACGTACCAAAACCAAAATCAATCTTAGTCGTAATAGCTTCAAGGTCTTTGTAACCCTAATACTTAGTGAGTATTCGTATTATTATCATTAATAATATTAGAGCTTATTTGTTGAATTATATGTTCATTGAATTACTGTTTCATTGATAATTCTTCTTAATATTAAAGATTAGATTTGGCATAATCTTTAATACATTCAAACAAAGCTTTTACTATAGTTGTGTTAGATTTATCTAATATAACTAAACCTTAAACAAGCATAAGGAATTCTATCTATTGAAGTGGGATCAACAAGTGGTATCAGAGCTTGTTGAAAAGATTTGAATAAGAAGAACCTGTTTTTATACACAAGATCTTTTGCTAAAAGATATAGATCAAGACTCTGCACACATGGTGGCTGCATCTAAAGTTCCCGTGCTCAAACCTGGTGAGTATGAGATCTGGAGGATGAGGATTGAACAATATATCCAGATGATTGACTATGCACTGTGAGAAGTCATAGAGAATGGTGCAACCTTGCCAAAAACAATAATTGTAGAAGGTGTTGTGACAGCGATGCCTATTACAACTGCTGAAGAAAAGGCTTAGAGAAGATTAGAGGTGAAAGCTAGAAGTACTTTAATGATGGGCATTCCCAATGAACATCAGTTAAATTTTAACCATATAAAGGATGCTAAGAAGTTGCTGGAAGCTGTTGAAAAGAGATTTAACCATAAACCCTAAACCTCCTATATAACCACTAAAACCTATACAAAAACCTTAAACCCCTAACCACTAAACCCTATACCAAAAACCCTAAACCTCTAACCACTAGGTGTAATATCACAAATGAAATATACATAAAACTTTAAAATCTATACCAAAAATCCTAAACCCCTAACCATTAAACCCTAAATCCCTAACCACTAGGTATAATATCATACCCGATATATACATTAACTTTATAATATATACCAAAAATCCTAAATTGCTAACCATTAAACCCTATACCAAAAACTCTAAATACCTAACCACTAGGTATAATACCTAACCACTAGGTATAATAATGCACAATGATATATAACAAAACTTTAAAATCTAACCAAAAAACCCTAAACCCTATACCAAGAAAATCCTAAACCCACTAACCTCATAGGTATACAAATAGTACACCAAGTGATTATATACTAAACCTTATACCAAAAACCTTGATGTGTCTCGCGACTACTAGTTTTAAATTTATCTAACACGAATCAACCCACATAAGCAAACAGAACCACACTGCAAGTATGACCCTTTCGATATGTACGCAATAGCTTGGTGTGGGTAAAGCCGAGGTCGTTCACTAGGAAATCAGGGTGTATTTTCCGGTTTATAGAGAAATCTAGTATCAATAAGCATATTCGAATATGGTAAAATAGCTGTCACAACAGCCAAGATACCATATAAGCAACAATTAACACGAAAATGATGATTAAGCAAATTCAATAAGTAAAGACAACACTATGTTGAGATTAAATTCATATACTTTAGGATTGTTTCATACATGAAGATGGTTTTTGAAAATTGACTTATACAAGTTACAGATATAGAGGTGACAAATTCACAATCATTGATATCTAAAGCATATAAACCCACGCCGTATGATCATAATACAATAAAAATCAAAGCCATTAAAAGCAAAACAACCAATCTTCAAGATTATGTTTTATTTAATAAGTTTGCGTTCGCAGTTCATTTACACAAACTTGTTAAACAACACACTCAAGTCTCATGACATAATCAAGCCAATAGTGCAATAACAATAGATAATCATTTCCACTAGACAAAAATATTATAACTAGTTGATTGCGATGAAAAACCCTTTTGACAAAGAAAACAGAAATCTAGGAAAGAATATAGCCTAAATGAATGCGTAATAGAATTGTTGATCCAACTAAAGATCGATACCTGTGGCTTGTAAAGGCGTAAAGTTTACTTTGGACTAGAACCAAAATCAACTATGAATAGAAAACTTTGTGAATACTAAAGAGTCTATGTGGCAATTACTCCTTTAATACTATAAAAATACTGATGATACCGAAACTGTATGAAACAACTGATATTACTAAGGGAAAAGCACCAATATATCAATTATCAATAAAATACGAGTACTCTAGTCCTTTTCCCCAGATTTCTTTCAGAAATATCGTGTATGCACATAAACTAAACTACTTTCTAAAAACTGTCGATACTAAATTTAACTTCAAAATTAAGCACAATCACTCTAATTGAATAATTGTTGGGACGAAAAGTTGACAAGATCATATTATAAGAGTGTTTAGCATCTTAACTTTACTTAAACGGTGATTTCGTTTTCTACGCTTAGCTTGGACTAGTGAAAAACGAGGACAGATCGAATTTAGCCTCAGACATCCCGTAGATTATTTCCTAAGGGCGCTTCTCCATTCTTTATTATCCCAGTATTGAGAAATAATAAAAGGGAGTCAAACGTATTAAGAAAAAAAAAGCAAATCCAAAAATATTAGTGATTGTTAAAAGTGTACCATTATAAAAAAATGGTAGAAACGAGACTTGGTTGAAGCTAATGATTCTATTAGTTCCCCTAGAGACGAACAACTTTGCTACTTTTCGAGGTAATTAGTCAGAGGGTGTCGAGATCTTAGTTTTCTCTTGAGTATTTACTATCATAAACAGTGCGTGAGGACACGGCAATAATCTAGTATGAGGAGATTTTGGATATATGCTTAATCTCACACATACTATCTTTCCATTAAAACGGACTTAAATGACTAAAAACGTAACCAAAAATACACTGAATTGTGTATGTTTTGCATTTTTATTGATTGGCAGTAAACGGATATTCAAGAAAAGTAACAAAAAAGAAAGCAAAACAAAAAACCTTAGCACTAGAAAGGACAAAGCGACAAAGTTCAAATCGAAGCCAAAGTCAGTCAAAGTCCGAAAGTCAACCCTGACAAGTCAACAAGTCAACCGAAGTGAAGACAAATAATAAACTGCGGGAGCTCAACTTTGCCAAACCTCAAGAGTATTACATAAGAATAATAAGCGACAAGGGCTGAACTAGCAACAAATTAAGCGGTGAGTATTACTTAAGTATTAGGAGGGTCAGTTCGCACAACCATTTTTGAGAATTTTATTTATTGATTAAAGTTTTATTCCCATATCACACCCTGGATAAATCTATCTCCCTCTTCCACTATCTCCCCCCAGCGCTTTATAATTGCCATGTTGGCAATACCCTCACCATTTTCCAAAGTAATTTTCGATGGTTAATTGACATCAAACACGAAAGCACAAGAAGATTGAATGGCGAAGATTACTTTTAGCAAGCCCCTCACACAACAAAAACGCCTAGTGAAGCTCTCACAAAAGAAGCACAGTTGGAAGAACCCAAAGAATAAAAAGGTTCTCTGGTATAAAATAGCCATCCTTGTAACAGCCATGACAATGCTATCTAGGTTTTTAAATTCTTTAATCTTTTAACGTATATTTATAAATTATGCGTACTTAATTTAAGACATTGTATCCTGTTTTCCTTAACACAGCAATTAATGAAGTATAGAGTTTTATCAATTTAAAATCCAGATTTATATAATTCCAAGTAGTAAAATGTTAAATTGTATGAAAAATGATCAAAAGCTTTCTATAAGGGTTATTTTTGAACCATACTTCTGCAAGTAAAGTTATAAAAAGAGTCTAATTTGTAGTTTAGGAAACCAAAAAAAGAATACTCACCTCTCGAATACATCACAGCTTAAGGATGATAAAACCATTTCTGGATGGGCTTATGTACACTTACAGCTTTCGTTTTAACACAAGCTAGAGCTGAGTAAGATTCTTAGTTTGAACCCAGTTTTATGAGCAGGCGTGTTGCGTAGTCTCCCTATTCTTTCTTTCTTTTCTTATTTACTGTAGAACGCTTAAAGTGCGCTTATTATTACCTCATATTTGCTTATCTATGCTTTATCATGTGTTTGGTGCTTATCCTTCGCTAGTTGCGTTAGTTTTAAAACAATAGTCTTGCGTGCGTCACTTTCTCAGTTATACAGGTAAGTATGGATAGTTAATATTGTTTAGACTAGATTAAAGCTTATTTAAGATGCTTATTATTAACTAAAATCTGCTTATAAAGCTGTCCTTGTATTTTGTTATTTGAAAATCTTGTTTCTCAACAAATTAGGATCAAATCAAGCTTTGAAATAAAAAGAAACATAATCTGATTTTTGAAAACTTTAAGGGGTGTTTGGAACAAGCAGTACTAACCCATAGTTAGTACTGCTGGTTCTATTTTGGGATTTTTAAAGCTAGCAGTACTAACTCAAAGCTAGCAGTACTAACTCCAAGTTAGTACTGGTCATATCACAACTGTTAAGTCACAGTTGGTTCATTCATTGCTTATTACTCTATATAATTTCTCATACTTATTTAAGATACTCCTTAGCTTTATATAGAGTAGATCTCAAAGACCCATTTTTTCTTACAGTCCTTTAGTAGAGCTTACTTTAGCTTATTTGCCTTTTCAAAGCAATTTTAATAGTTTATCAGTTTGTAGTTTTTTAGCTTATTAGCATTTTAGTATTATTCAATAGTTGCTTTATTTCTTATCCTGAGTGCTTTATTAGGTGGTAGTTAAAAATCTGTTTTAACGTCTTGCCTTATATATTGTGGTTCATTGTATTTTGTTAAAGCTAGCAGTAACTAACTCAAAGCTAGAGCAGTACTAACTCACAATTAGTACCTGATAGTTACTATTGTTAGCTACCTGTTAGTTAGTACTAGCTGAGTATTCCTCCTAGCCATACCTTAGTTTAAATGCTGCTGAATTTGCTTATTTAGAGATTAAGAGTCTAGCATTATATTATATTGTCTTAAATTTACATTGAAGCTTATTTGTGTCCTTGGTATCAAAGTTTTTAGTGTATCTTAAACCATTTCTCTAAGCCCTTTCTATGACTGCTCTACTTATTCCTTTACTTATCTTTGTGTGCATTAGCTTATTAGGTTTAGTGCCCAATCATACCCTTGTCATATTCAAACATCAATTATCAATTCGTCATTCGATTTTCCATTCAAGCATACTTTAGGACATAACGACCAACAGGAAATTATTCTAACTCTCTACTTCCGTTTCATTGATTTTGTGAAATTTGACCCTTGTATTATTTAATATTTATTTGTATTTATCTATATATTAAAAACAAGGAGACTAATGATCTCGCGAGCACAAATTTTGGCGCCGATGCCGGGAGGCTTGCAAACGATTATCCGTTACGTTATAATTTGCGTAGTTTGAATCTGTGAATACTTTTCCTTACTATCAAAATATAAAAAGTCACAAAAAATATTTTATCATTTTCTTTTATAGATATAATTATACATATAAAAAAAACAAAAGAAAAACATGTCTTAAAAATAAATAAAAATTCGCAAATTGGCGTAACACAAAATCTACCAAAATATAATATTCTCAATTGAGGTATTATCATAATAACTTCGGTGAACTGTTGGTTCCAACTCGATACCAAAAGATTTAAAAAACTTGTCTCAATTGTGTCTCATAACGACGTTACGGCTCACCTTGAAAAAGTTAAACACACTATAAGTGGGTATAAGGAGGGTTGTTCCGAGAACCTACGACCCGAAAGGAGAAATTAATCTTCGCAACCTAAATTCCTACTCCTAGCTCACAACTGTGCTTTATCTTTTGAGAGCTATCGTGAATAAGTAGATATTTGTTAAATTTTGTCTAACCTATCATTGTCCAGGTAAAATACATTTAAACTATATCATTGAAAACCAAAAAACTTAGTGTAAAATCTTTTTCTGTTTATAATTTTTTGAGTTTTGTCATGCGACCACAATCGTTTCTCAAAGCCCTAAAGCGTCGACAACAACAATCCGACAAACTTCAGTTGAATCACCAATCTTGAGAAACCAAATCACAACCAAGAACTTTCAAACCTCCTAATAGTATACGATGGCACTATTCAA
Source organism: Tanacetum coccineum (assembly GCA_026074375.1). NCBI lineage: Eukaryota > Viridiplantae > Streptophyta > Magnoliopsida > Asterales > Asteraceae > Tanacetum > Tanacetum coccineum. Next base: position 41,678 of record BQNB010003663.1, on the reverse strand, counting down.
TCGTACTATGGCGCGCAACATAACTCGAAGCACCCACCGAGGGTTTCCCATAGTTACGATGGCCGATAATCGTACTATGGCGCAATTACTCGAAGCACCCACCGAGGGTTACGAGGATGCGATCGTTGTTCCCGAAATTACCGCGAACAACTTTGAGATCAAGCATGGTCTACTTAATCTTGTTCAAAACAAGCAATTTTTTGGACACGATAAAGAAGACCCACATGCTCACATCCGATATTTCAACAAGATCACTTCTACGATGAAGTTCCCGAACGTCCCGAGTACGTCGGTTAAGCTTATGCTTTTCCCATTTTCCCTCGAGGGAGCCGCCCGGATTTGGCTTGAAAAAGAACCCCCTCGATCGATTCTTACATGGGATGATCTTGTTTCGAAATTCATTAACAAATTCTTCCCTCCCTCTAAAACAACAAATCTTCGAAATGAAATCACGAGATTTCAACAAAAATTTGATGAAACGTTTTACGAGGCATGGGACCGATTCAATGATCTTCTTAGGGGATGCCCGCATTATGGGTTTTTAGAATTGCATCAACTCGATACATTCTATAATGCCGTAAATTCAAATGATCAAGATTCATTGAACTCTGCTGCGGGTGGTAACTTTTTGGATAAAATTCCTCGAGAATGCCTAAAAATCATCGAGAGCAAGTCCAAAGTTTGTCAATCATGAAGCAAGGCCATTGTTTCCAAAGTGAGTACGAGCTCTTCTACCCCAGCAGTTTCATCCGATGTTGCTGAATTTAAAGATATGGTTAGGGCATTGATTCTCGATAAGAAAAACCAAACTCCAGCTCCCGCTCCCGTAAAAGCGGTCGAGCAAAGTTGTGTAACTTGCGGGGGTGGTCATTCTTACCAAAATTGTCCAGCCACCGATGGCAACATTTATCGGGAAAATATTCAAGAATACGTGTCATAAGTCGCCGCAGTTAACTACAACCAAGGGAATGCCAGTTACCGACCTCAGATGGTCGCAAACCAAATTCGACCTCCTGGTTTTCCTCCTATGCAAAACCATCAAAACAACCAAAATCGGGGGAACAATTTTAACCAAAATCAGGGTAATAATTTCAATCAAGGACAAGTTTACCAACCCCAGATTAATCAACCCCCGACTTTGCAAGCTCCACCTTATCAAGCTCCCGCTCCAAGTCCTCCAGTACCAGGTGTGTCTAAGTCCGATTTTGATAATTATGTCAAAGCTAATGACGCGGTTATGCAAAATGTGCAAAATCAAATGGCAAATATAATGGACCTGCTTACCAAATTCGTGAATTGTAATACCACTTCTACTTTGGGCTCTGGTTCTCTTCCTAGCAACACCATTGCTAACCCAAAAGGTGATGTGAAAGCAATCACTACCCGAAGCGGTGTTTCCTATAATGAACCTCAAATTTCTTCTCTTCCTAAAGAGATGGAAAATGAACCCGAGGTAACAAAGGATACGGGGCAACCAAGTATGCCTTGAAATTAGTATGGGGGTGACTAGTCTCCACATTGAATGGACAATGTGTAGTTTTGTATGGGGGGGGGGGGGAAATCTAGCGATTTGATTTTGCCTGCAGCCGTTGTTTTCGGGTAATCCCGTTTTTACCACCAAAATTTTCAAAAAAAAAATGAATTTTTTTTAAAATAAGTGTTTTTATCACAATTTTGACTTTCCTGCTGGGTAGAATAAGAGTAAATTTTGACCCGATCAAGCGTGTTGAGCTCTAGCTTGTTCCTTAACTTTTAGGCTAAGCGTTCGCAGTAATTCGCGAAGAACAAAAAATGATAGAGTTAAATATGAGTTAGATGCTAAACAAGGATTAGTTGGAAATCTTAAAAGCTCATGTATGTAATTTGTGGCTTTTTTCCCATAAGCTCTTAACCGGATTAATAATACGTGATGTTTTTGAAGATTAAACTTAAATCAACAATTTTTATGTAGTATATAGCAAAAAATTTAGTCTTAGTTCAAACTTATACTTAAATTTTTCAAAAAGAGGTCTTCTCTATATAAGGTAAAGTATATATATATATATATATATATATATATATATATATATATATATGATAATAATAGATATAAAACTGTGGGCTAATAAAAGTTTACTACCTCTTGCCGGCTCACAACCGATGTGGTAGTCTTCTAAAAAAAGCCCATAGTAAGAATAAAAATATGAGACTGATAAAAGTTTGTTGCATCTTGCCGGCTCACAACCGATGTTGCATCCTTCTAAAAGGTCGAGGGTTACAATTGCATAAATGTTATGTTTAATATTAAGTTTGAATTAATAAATAGATTTCTTTTTGTTAAATTCAAATGTCTTTGAACTTTGACTATTCTATTTTATAAGCTATGAATATTCGAGAAACTTGAGAGTTTTTGAAATTTGAGGTCCGTGAGTCCCGATACTAGTCTTTGTGGGGTGTCAAAAGCCTGGTCACTTAGCCGCAAGGTTGGGATGTGCCGAGACGAAAGTCGCTACATGGGATGCTCTCGCTTCAAATCTCTTAATTCTTTCCTGGACGTGGAAATATGAATTTGCAAAATGTTGATCCACGTGTGGAATTCAAATAGACATTCACCCCCTAAGATATATAAATTGTCGGGTAGTGGAAAAGTTCACACTGTTGCAAATATGAGTAGTGTTATCATTTAACTGATATTTAAAAACTGTGATTTCGTTTTAGCTTGGTTTGGAGCAAGTAAAAAGTCGGGGACGATGAATTTATCCTTTTTGGGGCATTTTTGGATCGAAATGCATCTTGTTCTATGATCCCTAATGGTTATGAAAATAACGAAAGTCAAATTAGTTAGTTGCTAAAATAAAAAAAATAATGAGAAAAAGAGAAAAAAACAAAAATATTAGTGGTAATGAGCGTATATCTTCAATAATGGTAAAAATGGGGCTTCTATAAACTCTTGATTCTTTAATTCACCTCAATGAACACTTAGCTACTTTTTGAGGTAATTAGTCGAGGGGAATCGAGATTCTTAGTTTTCTAAGTGCTTACCTATAGCATTGCGTGAGGACACGGCAATAATGGGCATTCCCAATGAACATCAGTTAAAGTTTAACTCTATAAATGATGCTAAGAAGTTGCTGGAAGCTGTTGAAAAGAGATTTGGTAGGAATGCAACTACAAGAAAGACTCAAAGGAATCTCTTAAAGCAGCAATATGAAAACTTTACTGCTCCAAGCTCAGAGATGCTTGATTAAACTTTTGATAGGCTTTAAAATCTTGTGAGTTAGTTGGAGCTTTTAGATGAAAAGCTTTCACAAGAAGATGTTAATTAAAAGTTATTAAGAAGTATGTCACCAGAGTGAACAGCACATTGCTGTTGTGTGGAGGATAAAGCTGGATATAGATACATAAGCACGGATGATCTCTACAACAACCTCAAGGTGTATGAACCAAAAGTTAAAGGGATGTCTAGCTCAAGTTCAACCACATAGAATATGGCTTTTATGTCATCTTCAAATAACAACACTAGCAGTACTAATAGAGCAATTAATACTGCTCAAGCAGTTAATATTGCTCATAGAGTTTCTACTGCTAGCACTCAAGTTAATGATGCTTACTCTACAAATATTAATAACTTAAGTGATGTTGTTATTTGTGCATTCTTTGCTAGTCAACCAAATAGTCCTCAACTTGTACATGAGGACTTGCAACAAATTCATCCAGATGACATGTAATAGATGGATTTGAGATGGCAAATGGCCATGTTGACTATGAGGGCAAGAAGGTTTTTGAAGAATACAGGAAGGAATCTTACTGTTAATGGCAATGAGACTATTGGTTTTGATAAGTCCAAAGTGGAGTGCTACAACTGCCATAAGAGAGGATATTTTGCTAGGAGTGCAGAGCTCTAAGAAATCAAGACAATAAGACAGGAAGCCTCAAGAAGAGTGTGCATGTGGAAACCAATATATACTTCTACAACTTTGTGTTTCATGTGATGGTCTGGTGGATATGGTGTGGAGTGATCAGGCAGATGAAAAAAGGCCTTAATTATGACTCATGGCTTTTTCATCTTCAATTCCTGACTCAAAGGTATCTAATGATTCTATTTGTTCAAAATCTTGTTTGGAAATTGTTGAACTTCTTAAATCTTTAAATAATCAACTATTAAAAGATTTAAAGTAATCTGAGTTAATGGTTATAGGTTATAAGACAGGTTTAGAGTCAGTGGAAGAAAATTTTGAAGTTTATGAAGCACACGAGTCTATTTATTTATAAGATATTAAGGGCTTAAAATTTGAAATTCATATAGGTGAAATAACTATTAGAGAGATAGAAGAAGCTTTGAATAGTGTCTAAAGGAAAAAGATGGCATTCATCTTATGTAGATAAATTTGAACATGCATCAAAAAGTTTTTTAAACAAGCTCATAGAGTGTTAGATAGTTGACAATTGCAAGAAAGGTTTAGGCTATGAAAATTATAATGTAGTTCCACCTCCCTACACAGGAAATTTCATGCCTCCAACACATGACTTGTCTTTTATTGGTTTAGATGAGTTTGTTAGTAAGCCTGTAGTTGAGAACTGTAAAGCTATGTTCTGGAAGAATAGCCCTAGGTATGTAGGGAAGTATGATAAGGCACCTAAGTATTGAAGAAATTGGGTGTCAGATGATGAGGAAGAGGATGTGTCTCAGCCTAAAACTAAAAAGAAAACAGTTAGGCCTAGTATTGTTAAAAATGAGTTTGTCAAATCTAAACAACAAGAAAAAACTGCTAGGAAAACTGTTAAACAAGTTGAGCAACATAGGCAAAACACTCACAGTCCAAGAGGCAATCAAAGAAATTGGAACAATATGATGTCTCAAAAACTAGGTAAGCAATTTTAGGATGTTATTTAATAGGCCTGTTTTGTGGTGGAGCTTTGATCATTTGCAGGTGATTGCAATTCCTTAAAAACAGTTTCAAAATCACAAGGATGGTAAAACCTGTTGGAGCAATGCTCAAAGGTGTGAATCATCAAAACTTGCCAAAAAAGATCACCCCTGTGTTAAAAGAATTTGGGTTCCATTGAGCTTACTAATGAAGTCTGGTTTAGTATCAATTCATACTGCTAGATAAAAAATTTCCAAAACAGCAATATTGGTTAATACTGCTAGACAAGTTAATGCTGCTCACTCAAAAACAACAGTGAATGCTGCTAGACCAATGTCATATCTTTCTAAAATAGAATTGAACTGTTAAGAGGCCCATTCAATAAGACACATCATTTAAAAACAGTAACTATTAATCAAAGGGTTATTATGTTAGAGGTAAATAATATCAATACTGTCTAGGCCAAAAAGCAGTTGTAGTTTAATGTTGTTAGGGAATTAATTTTAATGTTGTAAGGCCTCAAATTGTTGGGTTTGTGAAACCAAAGCATAAAGTTTTATCCATGTTTCTAAACATACAGTTGCATTCAAATACCTAAAAAGTTTGAGTATGTTGATGCACAAGGCAGATCCAAGTCAATGATGGCTTGGGTCCACAAAAGAAACTGATTTTCTAACCTAATGTGCAGGGTAATCCATAAATAGATTTACAGAATTAAGGAGTAATTGATAGTGGATTCTCATGGCAGATGACAGGAAACATGTCCTATCTTACAGACTATGAAGAAATAGATGGAGGATATGTTGCTTTTGAAGGGAACCCCAAAGGAGGGAAAATCACAAGAAAAATGTACCATTAAAATTGGTAATCTAGATTTTGAAAATGTGTATTTTGTAAGAGAGTTAAAGTTTATTCTCTATAGGTGTCTTTCAAATTTTGTGATAAACGGAAATAGTGTTCTTTTTAATGACACTATAATGTATTGTTGTTATTTCAAAACTTGAAGTTAATTGATGAAAGTCACGTTTTACCTTAGAGTTCCTAGAAAGAACATATATGTATAGTGTTGTTTTAAAGAAATGTTCTAAGACAGGTTAACTTGCCTTTTTGCAAAAGCCACATCAGATGAATCTAAACTTTTGCATAGAAGGCTAGGTCACTTAAACTTTAAAACCATGAATAAATTGGTGAAAGGAAATCTTGTAAGAGGTTTACCTTTCAAACTTTTTAAAAATGATCAAACTTGTGTTGCTTGTTAAAAGGGAAAGCAGCACATAGCCTCTTGTTAGTCCAAAACAAAGAACTCAATCAGTCTTCCTTTACATTTGTTACATATTGACTTATTTGGTCCAACATTTGTAAAAAGCCTTATGAAGAAAATATATTGCCTAGTTGTCATAGATTGATTACAGTAGGTTTTACAGGGTTTTCTGTCTAGCTACTAAGGATGAGACTAGTGGCATTCTTAAGTCCTTGATAACTGGGATAGAAAATCTAGTAGATCACAGAGTTAAGGTGATTAGATGTGATAATGGAACTGAGTTCAAAAACAGAAAAATGAATCAGTTTTATGAAATAAAGGGTATTTTTAGACAATTTAGTGTAGCTAGAACTCCTTAACAAAATGGAGTTACCGAGAGGAGGAATAGGACACTAATTGAGGCTGCTAGGACTATGCTAGCTGATTCTAAGTTGCCAACTACTTTTTGGACAGAAGTAGTTAATACAGCTTGCTATGTGCAAAATAGAGTGTAGTGTTAAGCCTCATAAACAATACCCCATATGAAACTTTTTAATGTAGAACACCATTTCTAAGTTTTATAAACCAATTTAGGTATCATGTTTACTCCATCTCAATACAACTAAGTCATTCTAGGCAAATGGATGGTAAGGCTGTTGTGAAAGTTTCTTTGTTGGAATTATCTTGGAATAGTAAAGCTGTAGAGTATCCAAATGTGATCAAGGATGTGGAAGAAAACTTGCAATGTTAGGTTTTTAGTGAGAGTTTACCTAATGATGTAGGTAGTGGACCAGATTGGTATTTGATATTGATGCAACTAACAGAAAACAATGATAATTATGAGCCAATTTATTGTCAGGTATCAGTCTAATGTTTTGCATATACAAAAGCAAGTGATAATGCAGGTCAATCTAGAAAGGAGACAGAACTTATCAAGGATTACATTTTGCTACCATTATGGACTGCTGATCCACCATATTCTCAAGATCCAAAGAGTTCTCATGATGATGGATCTAAACCTTCAAGTGATGATGGAAAGAAGGTTGATGAAGATCTAAGAAAAGAAAATGAATGTAATGACCAAGAGAAGGGAGATAACGTTAACAACGTTAACAATGTTAATGCTGCTGCACAAAATAAGGTTAATGCTGTGGTGGGAAAAAAAGCATTGAACTTTCCATTTGATCTAATTATGCCTGTCTTATTAGAAAAGGGGGTTATAACATATTTGACCTCTCAAGAGATAATGAAAGATGATGGTTCAGTGGCTGCATGAAACAATTGTAGTTACAACCATCGAAGTCTAGTCCTTTCTCAACTAACAAGAATTCATAAAGATCATCATCCTTGACAAGTGATTAGAGATTTGCAATCAGTACACATAACAAGAAAGATGTCAAAGAATTTGGAGGAAACATGGAGTTTGTTTAGTACTATAATAAAGAACTAACCCATAAAGACTTCAAAATACTTGTTTGCTTGCTTTTTATCATAGGATGACCCAATAAGGTAAATCATGCATTGAAAGGATCCAAGTGGATTAGAGGTTATATACAGGAAGTGCTTCTACAATTCAAGTACAAAGAAGGTTGGAATTAGTGGGATTTACCAAATAGAAAAAGGGCTATAAGCTCTAAATAGGTTTTCAGGAATAAAAAGGATGAAATGGGAATTGTGATAAGAAATAAAGCAAGATTGGTTGCTCAAGGATACACAAAAAAAGAAGGGATTGACTATGATGAAGTCTTTTCCCTTGTTGCAAGAATTGAAGCAATTAGGCTATTTTTTTAGTTAGCTTCATTTAAAGATTTTGTGGTGTATCAAACAGGATGCAAAAGTGATTTTCTCTATTAAAGAGATGAAGAAGAGTGTATGCATGTCAAACCACCAGGATTTGAAGATCCTGCCTTCCTGATAGAGTATACAAAGGTTGAAAATGGCATTGTATGGACTACATCAAGCTCCTAAAGCTTGGTATGAACCTTGTTTCATATCTGTTTGGACATATGGTTTCAAAGATGGGAAAATTGACAAGACCTTTATTCATCAAAAGTACAAAGGGATATTTTTTGGTCAAGTTTATGTGGATTGAAATCATCTTTGGTTTCAACAAAGATTGGAGCTATGCATTGAATTTGAGATGGTGGTCATGAGAAATTTTAGATGAAGTTTTTGGAGAACTTACATTCTTCTTGCATTTCAAGAGAAGCAGAAGTAATATGTGATGAAACTTTAAAGAAATTTGGGTTAGTTTATAAAAGACAAGAATGCAGCACACCATTGAGAACTCAAAAGCCTCTGGCTCTAAGGCTGAAGATGTGAAGAAGTGTATGTTCATATGTATAGGTCAATGATTGGTTCATTGATGTATCTTACATCTTCAAGACCTGACATCATATTTGCAATGTGTGCATGCGCTAGATACCAAGTCAATCCAAAGGTTTCACATCTTCATGCTGTGAAAAGGATTTTTAGATACTTAACAAAAAAGCAGGCGCACTTTTCCTAAAGTACGCCGTACCTATCCAAAAAAATATCTTTTATTTATTTATCCTTATTTGCTATATATAATTAAATTAAAATATATCTAATATATAAATTTATAAAAGTAAAAAAAATGAAAATAATTTACTTTATTTTGAATATTATCCTATTAACCTTAATTATATATATATATATATATATATATATGTCTTTTTGCAAAATGCTTAACATATGTATAAATCCCTGATATTATGGAAAACAACTTGTAAATCTAATATATATATTAAATGAAAGTTTAAAAATAAGGACTTATAAGATTAAAACTATCCAGAAAGAATTCGTCGAGAGTGAATCATTCAAATCTTCAACTCAGAATTCCTCCGTTAATGACTTTATTGTTATAAATATACCTGAAGAGGATGTTGAACCCAAACAAATAATTCTCGATCCTGATGACCAGCCTATGTGGGAAAATGCTAAGACTATAGCACCGACTTCTAATTCTGCCATTATTCAACTCGATGTTCATGACAACTTTATTATCAATAGTACTCACTTAAATATGATTCGGAAAAATAATTTCGATGGTTATCTGCGAGCCGATCTGCATGACCATATTCGCGAATTTCTCGCAATCTACAACATGTTCAAATACAGTGAAACTCAAAGCGAAGCCGTAAAGCTTTTAATATTTCCCTTTTCCTTGTACGATGAAGCTAAAACCTGGTTTAACGAACTTAATGAAGAGTCTATAACATCGTGGGAACAAATAAGAAGAGCTTTTATAAACAGATTCTTTCCACCTTCGTTATTTAACCGTCTTTTACTTGAAATCAGAAATTTCTCTCAACTCGTATGTGAAAATCTAACCGAAGCCTGGTTAAGACTCAAGAACATGCTTCGAAAATGTCATGGGCACGGTCTGACCAAAGGAGCTATTATTCAAATATTCTATCACGGACTAGACGAACCCACTCAAGGAATCTTGGATGAAACTACCAGAGGAATCTTCCTCTACAAAAGTCCAAATCAAGCTTTTTAATTTCTCGAGGACAAAGTCCTTTTCAAACTTGATTGGCCCATTAAATCTAAAAATGAACATCATCAAAAATCTATTGCTTTCACCGATGGAAGTAATAATGATGTCGATAATTCTCGATTATTAGAAAAATTGGAAATGGATTCTTAATTCTAGAGCTTAAAAGAAGAATTACAAGATATGCGTAACAAAATTAATGAGCTTAGAGACAACCACGCTTCTAAAAACCACCTGAACGATGACAGGCCAATGTGTGAACGTCATGAAGCCAATTACATCCAATCTGGAGGTTATCATAACCGAAATTCTCATGATTTGTTTTCTCGTAAATCCCATCATGATCCTAATGATTCCGAGAAATCGCTCACGGAATTAAACAACGATGTGAAAAATGATCTTGAAGATTTCAAAAGACGTATCCGTAGCATGAGGACTGATTATGATAAACTTTATGACATAGACGATCATAAAACCACCGGTGTTTTACCCAACAAAAAGTCTAAAACAGTTAACCAAGAACCTCAGCCTAAAACAGATCTTGAAAAATCAATCACTAAATTCTTGGATGGTCAAAGAGTTACAAATATGTTTTTCAAAAACAATGTTAACGATATGGTTTTAAAGATGAAGCAAAATGAAAAGAATTTCCAAACTATCTTTAAAAACATGGAAAGAAAAATGGATGAGTGGGAGAAGTCTCAAAACATCTCTTCAGAACATACCGATAGGACTGACCCACCTCCTCCTCAAGCTCACACCGAGCACGTGAATGTCGTATTCACCGGGAGTGGAAAGTCTGATGATTCTCTGAAAATTCAAACACTTCCTCCTATCATCGTTGAAGATAAACCAATTAAGACATCAATAAAATCGAAAAAGATCGACCTATTAAAACATCAAATAAGGGATATCACGCGGTCAAAACAAATGAATATCCTTTCCGTGAGTACATTACAAAAATACCATACCCTCAAGCTTTAAGAGTGGATCATTCCCACTTGAACCGTATCATTAAGGAATCTTAAATCAAGTTAAGTATAATAATAATAGTAGTAATAGTAAATAATAATTTAAAAAAACTAAAAAATATATATAAAACAAAAACTTTGCAGTCTTTAAGTATGTCACGCATTCGGCCGGTGTGTCGCGTATCTCGATTTCTGCATCAAAAAAGAAATTTATCAAACTTTGTGGGCGTGTTCGCTGGAAACCCTCACGAGACTATAACTCGTCCACTCGGGACACCGAGGGGTTTAAAGGCTTGTTGCATACGCTAAATGCAACCGTGGTGCCTACGAAAGTGCGCTTTAGTATTTAATGTTTTTCTTGTAGTTGTGTTTATTATGCAGATTAAATAAAACAGGTGGAGCTTCGATTGATGGTTGGTATTTTACACTTGGAGACTTATATAATTAGAGTATTATATTACATGTGGTAGAATACACATGCTTGGTGTTCCGTTTTGCGCCATATTTTCCAGAATTCAACAAAGAAATTAAGAACCTAGGGAAGTACTGTTTTCCCTTAATTTTCTCTATTTTTTATATTTATCAGTTCTCACATTGAGGGCAATATTCAACTTAAGTATGGAGGGGTAGGAAATAGGAAAAATTTATCATGTCCCTCCATGTTTGCCCTGCATAAATTGTTTTTAAAACTTTCAACTGATATTTTTTAGAAAATTAAAATTTATATATTGCTTTTCCAAAAACTTAAAAAATGCATACGCTTAGTAAGGCAAATCCAACTGGATTGACATTTTAACTAGCACAAAAATCAACCCACTAAAATTGTAAGGATTTAGAACTTAAGGAATTCGGGTATCCATCTTTGATACCCAAGATAATTTTTGCCTTTAGCTTGTTCGAGTTAGGGTTGAATGCAATCATAATGTGTCTATTCAGCATTACGATGTGTACGAATGTCTTTGGTTGTCTATTTCTGGAACATTGGAATTGGTAATAAAGTATATGAAGTGGGGGCCGGTAATTTAGTAGCTCCAGAACTTGTGCTTGATCATCATTTACTAGACCGCAGTGAGGTTAATTTATAGACAAAGTCGTATGATAATAGGTGAAATAAATCTCAAGAAGTTCCTATATCTATAGTACTCGCTTTTAGTGTTGAGATCCCAAAGTATCCCAAGAGCAAGAAAAATATGCTCTATGAAAAAGAAGTTTTGTGCTAGCCTTTGTTATCGCAGTATCTAGAAAAATTATTAAAAAAAAGAAAAAAAAGAGAAAAGAAAAAAATAATAAAATTCGAAGTATAAGGCAAAGTTCTGGCATATGGAATCAAGTATCTGCTATTCACCCTCATCATTATCATGTTTTGCCTCTTTGAGATTTCTGTCTAGGTGCTCACGCCGCAACGGGCATGTTTATGTGTCTAGTACAAGCATATGATAGCTACCTAGATTATATTTGTGCAATTGAGTGACTTCAAAAATATAAACCTTATCTGAGTGACTCGTGTGAATTAAAAAACAAACACTTTCCCTATGTGAGGTGCTATGTTATATGTCTATGCCTGAAAGGTTATAAAACTGGTAAACACTTGTTAATGCTAAAATGATTTTTTTCTCACGTCACGATAAAGACTGTTTATATTAATTTTTCCCTCCTCACTTTAATTGCTTGAGGGCCTAAGCAAACAGCTAAGTTGTGGGAGATTTGATAACGCCTAAATATAACATGTTATTCCCCGGCGGCGTTATTTGCATTTATTTGATCATTTCTCATGAACTTTTGGTACTTAATCAAGTATATTTGCTATTATAGGTTCATGATATGTTTCGTGGAAGAATACGGAAGACTACACAAAGAATTGAAGCTTAAACGAAGAAATAACTCAAACTCAGAGCTTCCCGACACCTGTTCACTGTTTTGGTCATAACTCGGTCATACAAACTCCGTTTTAGTTGAATCAAGCAGCCACAGAAAGAGAATTCAATTATCTACAATACGAAAAAACGTTCAAGAGCTTAAATTCCGCAAAAACCAATGGTTTTACAAATAATAACAGCACACTTTATGAAGATACACTTAATTTATGAATCTGGACCTTAATCCATCCACATACCTCCCCAACTTGGTCCCCAAGTAATCTCTAGCCTATAAATACCCTCCTTATGATGCTTTGGACGAAATATCTCTTATCATATCATCACACATACAATTTACAAGAGAAAGGTCCAAGAAACCAAAGAAGTACGCCGCACTTATCATAAGTGCGCCGCACTTTCCACCATCACCAAGTACGCCGCACAATATTTCTTGTGCGCTGCACTTTCGTTCAAACTTCCCAAAGAAACGGTTAAGTCCCAATAAATGCTGAGTGCATTAACTCCTTAAGTGCGCCGCACTTCTGCCCGATTTCAGCCTATAAAAGGAGGCCTTGGCTCCCTCATTTTACACACCAACACACAAACCTCCAATTCGTTTAGAACACTTAGAGTGGGTGTTTTTGGTGATTTTGGCTTGACAAACCAAGGATCCAAACACCCCTTCAAACCACCATCACCACCATCGACTACCACCACTATCCACCATCAATTTCTAGATTATAATCCATCCAAGGAAGTAGCATTGAAGTGTAATTCGAATCTATAAGCGATTGTGATAGAATTGTTCATAGTTTTTGGGTTTTACTTTGAATATAATATAGTTTTTGTTGGGAAAACTTGTGAAATCATCAACATTTGCTCTTGAAGTTGGTATAAATCTTGTTTATCCTTTGAATATGATCTTTACTGAATTCATGATGAATGTTATGTGTTTTGTTACTTATTTGATCATGGAGTAGTCATCTTGTGTTTGTTTGGGCAATATGTGATCTTGGGTATGGAGCGTTTGGATATGTGTTTATTGAATTGGTAAAACATATTTTATACAAGAATATAGGCCGAAAGGGTTCTTTTATATATGTGTTTAATCATTCCACTTAATATATTGGTTATAATAACTTATAAAGGCCGAAAGGATTTGTTGTTATTAATCGATATAATCACTAGTTATATTTAAAGGCCGAAAGGATTTATAACTTGTGATAACTCTATTTTCTAAAACTTATAAACACTATTCCAAACACATCATTATCTAAGTGATCATTGTCTAAACAAACATACCTTAATCATTTTATTGAATCACCTTTTAATTTATTTCGTTATAATATCCTATATATGCAAGATTTGGTTAATTTGATCCGTGACAATCTTATTAACATCAGCACCTTAATTACAAACTGTGAAAACTTTCATATTCCTGTGAACGACCTAGAAATTGCCTTAAAGCTATACTATACACGAACGGGTATACTTCCCGAGTGTTGTGTTTTTAGTAAAAATTCAGTATTTCTAGTATTATAAATTTTAAAGCTTGTGAAAACCATAGCATCATTGGGTTTAGGAAAACCAAAAAGCAAAAAAGATTTTAGACCATGTTTCTAAACACAATGGTGCATCAATCACCCTAAAAAATTTAATTATATTGATGCACAAGGCATATCCAATTCAGTGCTGGCTTGGGACCCAAAAGAAACTCATTTTCCTATCTAATGGTCAGGGCAATCATACAAATAATTATCAGGATCAAGGAGTAATGATAGTGAGGCACCAATTGCACATAACAGTGAACATATCTATCTTACAGACTATGAAGAAATAGATAGAGGATATGTTGCTTATTTTGAGAGAACCTCAAAGGAGGAAAATCAACAGGAGGAAAAAGGTACCATTAAAACTATTAAACTAGATTTTGAAAATTTTATTTTGTTAGAGAGTTTAAAGTTTAAATCTTTTTAGTTTCCTCACCAATGTGTGATAAAAAGAATAGTGTTCTTTTAATGACATTAAATGTATTGTTTTATTACCTCTAAACTTTAAGTTAATTGATGAAAGTGAAGTTTTACTTAGAGTTCCTAGAAAGAACATTATGTATAGTGTTGATTTAAAGAACATAGTTCCTAAAGGAGGTTTAACTTGCCTTTTTGCAAAAGCCACATTTGATGAATCTAAACTTTGGCATAGAAGTCCTGGTCACATAAAATTTTAAAACCATGAATAAATTGGTTAAGGGAAATCTTGTAAGAGGTTTACCTTCCAAACTTTTTGAAAATGATCAAACTTGTGTTGCTTGTCAAAAGGGAAAGCAACACAGAGCCTCTTGTAAGTCCAAAACAGAGAACTTAATCAGTCTTCCTTTACATTTGTTGCATATGGACTTGTTTGGTTCAACATTTGTAAAAAGCCTTATAAAGGATAATTTATTGCCTATTGTCACAGATGAATAAAGTAATTTAATGGGTTTTCTTTCTAGCTACTAAGGATGAGACTAGTGGCATTCTTAAGTCCTTTATAACTGAGATAGAAAATCTAGTAGATCACAAGGTTAAGGTGATTAGATGTGATAATGGGACTGAGTTCAAAAACAGAAAAATAAATTAGTTTAGTAAAATGAAGGGTATTTTGAGACAATTTAGTATAGCTAGAACTCCTCAACAAAATAGAGTTGCTGAAAGGAGGAATATGACACTAATTGAGGCTGCTAGGACTATGCTAGCTGATTCTAAGTTGCCAACTACTTTTTGGGCAGAAGCAGTTAATACTGCTTGCTATTAGCAAATAGAGTGTTAGTAGTATAATGCCACATAACCAAAGAACCCCATATGAACTTTTTGATGGTAGAACACCAACTTTAAGTTTTATGAGACCATTTGGGTGTCCTGTTACTATTCTTAATACCATAGATCACTTAGACAAATTTGATGGTAAGGCTGATGAAGGTTTCTTTGTTGGATACTCTTTGAATAGTAAAGCCTTTAGAGTATTCAATAGTAGAACAAGGATAGTGGAAGAAAACTTGCATATTAGGTTTAGTGAGAGTACACCTAATGATGTAGGTAGTGGTCCAGATTGGAGATATTTTGTATATTGATCACTAACAATAACAATAATTATGAGCCAATAGTTACAAGACACAGTCTAATTGGTTTGCATGTAACAAAAGCAAGTATAGCAGGTCAAGCTAGAAAGGAGACAGAACCTGTCAAAAATTACATTTTGCTACCATTATGGACTGCTGATCCACCATATTCTCAAGATCCAAAGAGTTCTCATGATGATGGATCCAAACCTTCAAGTGATGATAGAAAGAAGGTTGATGAAGATCCAAGAAAAGAAAGTGAATGTAAAGATCAAGAAACAGAAGATAATGTTAACAGCACTAACAATGTTAATACTGTTAGTTCAACTGTTAATGTTGCTGGCACAAATAAAGTTAATGCTGTTGGTGGAAAAACAAGCATTGAACTTCGATTTGATTCAAATATGCATGCTTTGGAAGATTATAGCATATTTGACTTCTCAAGAGATGATAAAGATGATGGTGTAGTGGCTGACATAAACAATTGGGATACTACAATCCAAGTCAGTCCTAATCCAACTACAAGAATTCATAAAGATCATCCTCTTGATCAAGTGATTGGAGATTTGAAATCAGCTACACAAACAAGAAAGATGTCAAAGAATTTAAAGGAACATGGGTTTATTAGTACTATTCAACAAAGAACAAACCATAAAGACCTTCAAAACTGCTTGTTTGCTTGGCTTTTGTAACACAGGGAAGAACCCAATAAGGTAAATCATGCAATGAAAGGAATCCAAGCTGGATAGAGGCAATGCAGGAAGAGCTTCTAACAATAACAAGTTACAAGAATTTTTATACTTTAGTAGAATTTAACCAAAACGGAAAAAGTTCATAGGCTCTAGCATGGGTTTTTCAAGAATAAAAAGATGGAAAGAAGGAATTGTGATAAGAAATAAAGCAAGATTGGTTTGCTCAAAGCACATACAAGAAGAAGGGAAATTGACTAGATGAATTCTTTTTCCGCCTGTTGCAAGAATTGAACAAATAGGCTATATTTAGCTTATGATCTCACATTTAAAAAATTGTTGTGGTGTATCAAATGGATGTAAAAAATTGCTTTTCTCTATGGGAAGATTGAAAAAGAGGTGTATATATGTCAACCACCAGGATTTAAAGATCCAGACTTTCCTGATAGAGTACACAAGGTTGAAAAGGCACGGTATGGACTACATCAAGCTCCTAGAGCTTGGTATGAAACCTTGTCAACATATATGTTGGACAATAGGTTTTAAAGAGGGAAAATTGACAAGACCTTATTCATCAAAAGGCATAAAGGTGATATTTTGTTGGTCCAAGTTTATGTGGATGATATCATCTTTGGTTCAACAAAGAAGGAGCTATACAATGCATTTGCGAAGTTGATGCATGAGAAATTTCAGATGAGTTCTATAGGAGAAGTTACATTCTTTTTGGGATTACAAGTGTAGCAGAAGAAAAATGGCATATTTATTAGTCAAGATAAATATGTTGTTGAAATTTTAAAGAAATTTGGGTTTTCAGAAGTCAAGACTACAAGCACACCAATGGAAACTCAAAAGCCTCTGCTCAAGGATGAAGATGGTGAAGAAGTGGATGTTCATATGTATAGGTCAATGATTGGTTCATTGATGTATCCTACATCTTCAAAACCTGACATCATGTTTGCAGTGTGTGCCTGTGCTAGATACCAAGTCATTCCAAAGGTTTCACATCTTCATGCTGTGAAAAGGATTTTTAGGTACTTGAAAGGTCAACCAAAATTGGGCCTTTGGTATCCAAAAGATTCTCTTTTTGATTTGGTAGCATACACTCATAGTGATTATGCTGGAGCAAGCTTGGATAGGAAGTCTACAACAGGAGGTTGTCAATTCCTTGGATGTAGATTAATATCATGGCAATGCAAGAAACAGACAGTGGTTGCAAATTCCACAACAGAAGCTGAATATGTGGCTGCTTCAAGTTGATGTGGATAAGTGCTTTGGATTCAGAATCAACTACTTGATTATGGGTACAATTTTATGCATACCAAGATCTTTATTGATAATAACAGTACTATTTGCATCATTAAAAATCCTATTTTTCATTAAAAACAAAGCATATAGAAACAACAAACTCATTTTTATTAGAGATTGCAGATGAAAAGAAATTTGATTCACATGGTCAAAATCATACTGACAAGAAATGTTGCAGAGTAGCTTACAAAAGCAATTAGATGTAATAGATTTCAAATTTGGAATTGTTAGTATTGGAATTATGAATCTTTAAAGTCTTTTATCTCTTTATGTTTTTGTAGAGTTTTGTATGAATTAGTACTGTTATTCATGTCATTAAAAGTTATCTCTTTCTGCTGTATTACGTGTATAATTAATACAACTGGCTGGTTATACTTTAATACTGTTGAGTTTACAAAACTGTTAGTTATACTCAAAACTAATACTGCTAGTATACATTAATACATTGATAATTGTGAAAATTACTATGGCTTGTGTTTTCTCTTGGTTTTTGACTAGACATTTTTGGGCAGGAAAAGCCAAATAAAAGTGTTTAAATTGATGATGGAAAAGCTGTTAGAATTGGAATTGGAGTTAATAATACCAGGTGACTTCACAGTTAAATAAAGCTGCTTAGTCATAAACTTACTACTTCTGGGTGTTTATCTGGGTTAAGTACTGAACTACTACTTACTACTGTGGTGAAAGATAATGTTGATCGAGTGTATTTTTTTTCCATAAATACTTTGATTAAGGGTTTCAATCGATCCGTTAATCGAATTTTAATTTTAACACGCTTTCAATACTCTCTAACTACTAACCCAATTAACTCAATTTTATCATCCATTATCAAAATCCGCAGAACACAAATGCAGACATCATAAGGCAAAGTTTTAAAACCCGTATTGCTCAACCCACGCGAGCTATAACATGGTCAGCATTTTGTTCTAATAGGTACCTTCTAGGGCGGGAAGCTCGTTAAAATAAGACCCGCAGAGAGTGATGGGTTTTGAACAAATTGTGGATTTTTTTGTATAATCGACACGGGCCTAGAAAAGTATTGTGTGAGTGCTTGTAGCATGATATCCATGGAAAACGCTTCGACTGTAATATATATTTCTTTGTATAGTGAGACGTTCTATGTCTACTGTGCAATGGCCAAAACTAGCATAGGGAAGTACAGTTTGCATGCCTTAGTAGATGTCAAAATATAATCATCATTGAATCAACTTTAGAAGCGATCTAACTAGAAGAAACAGAAGGAGTTGATTGTCAATCAAATTCAAACCATCTTTGAGAACTACTTAACACTGATGGGGTATAGAAAAATTCACAAAAGCTAACTTTCTATAAGCCATGTCTTTTCCCCAAAATGGAGAATTTTTATTATCTGGATTCATTATATACTACAATGTCAAAGCTTTCAAAGACTACAGGCATGGAATGGTTTAGTAGTACTATTGGGCATCTGCAGGGGATTGATCTATGTTTGGGCTACCAATCAAGAAGTTTAACTTTTCAAAATACATATTTTGACTGTATGGATGTCGAAACTTGGATAATTTGTCTGGAAAATTTTTAATGTATCTAAGGTTTATACAAGTGTTTTTGGATCAACAACTTGATGGGCTGCCAAATCATAAGAGAACTTATATGCACGGCCGGGTCTCACACTAAGAAGATTTTTAGAAATATGAGAAGGGTAGGCAAAGGTTTTTCTAGTAGAGTAACACCTTTATTTCCAACAATGGTGGTACAAAACCAATCACAAATGGGTGAAGGTTCAGCAAATCCAACTGATCCCTATCACACACCCACCTTTATTCAACTATCTCCTTAACCTTAAAAGACACAACAACCTAGGAAGCCTAAAAGAAAGGACACTCAGGTACATTAGCCTAGTGATCCTAGTGAGAATGTTGCAGATGATGCTGTCCATAAGGAGTTGGGTGACAGTTTGGTGAGGGCTACCACTATTGCTTCTAGCTTAGAAGCAGAGCAGGACAGTGGTAACATCAATAAGACCTAATCCAAGGCAACACCTAATGAATCTAGTTCCCTAGGAACTACTTCAGGTGGTGGTCCCAGGTGCCAAGAAACCACGGGGGATACTATTTCTCAAACTAGGTTTAAGAATGTATCTAAACATTCTAATGATTCACTGCTCGCAAGAGGTAACACACTTCGAAGTGATAAGGATAGACTTAAACTTGATGAATTGATGGCACTATGTACCACTTTACAAAACATGGTTCTTGATTTGGAGAAGACAAAGACCACTCAACAGAATGAGATTGCTAGCTTGAAAAGGAGGGTCAAGAAGCTTGAAAAGAAAAGTAGGTCAAGAACTCATAAGCTGAAAAGATTATACAAAGTTGGTTTGACAGCTAGGGTAGAATCCTTTAACAATGAAGAAAGTTTGGGTGAGGATGCATCCAAATAGGAGAGGATTAATGCGATTGATGCAGATGAAGAAATTACCCTGGTTAGTGTTCAAAATGTGGATGAAGAGATGTTTGATGTGAATGTTTTAGATGGTGAAAAGGTGTTTGTTGCATAACAAGAAGTTGCTGATAATGAAAAAGATAATGATGGTGAGATTACTTTGGCTCAAGCACTTACAGAACTGAAGAGTACAAAACCCAAGGTGAAAGGGGTTGTTATACAAGAGTCGGGTGAATCTACAACAACAAAATCCACACCAACAATATATTCACAACAATCACAGGACAAAGGTAAAGGGATATTGGTAGAACCTGTGGAGCCTATAAAGAAGAAAGATCTAATCAGGCTTGATGAAGAAGTTACTTTAAAGTTACAAGCTGAATTTGATGAAGAAGAAAGACTTGCAAGAGAGAAAGCTAAAAAAGAAAGAGAAGCCAATATTGCCTTGATTGAAACATGGGATGATATACAGGCAAAGATTGATGTTGATCATTAATTAGATGAAAGATTGCAAGCACAAGAACAAGAAGAGTTGTCTATTAAAAAAAAGGCTACATTATTTCAACAACTCTTAGAGAAAAGAAGAAAGCATTTTCAGCTAAAAGAGCAGAAGAGAAAAGAAACAAACCACCAACAAAAGCTCAACAGAGACAGATAATGTGTACTTACCTAATGAACATGTACAAGCTCAAAGATTTGAAGTCAAAAGATTTTGATTCTATCTAAGAGATGTTTGACAGAGCATTCAAAAGGGTAAATACATTTGAAAACTTTAGAACAGAGTTGGTGGAAGGCAAAGAAAAGAGAGCAGGAACAGAGCTGATACAAGAAAGTACAAAGAAGCAAAAGGTGGAAGATGACAAAGAAACAACAGAACTTAAACAGTGTTTGGAAATCATTCTAGATGAAGAAGATGTAACAATTGATGCTATACCTTTAGCTGTTAAGTCTTCAAGTATTGTTGACTGGAAGATTCATAAAAAAGGAAGACAAAGCTATTATCAAATAATGAGAGCTGATAGAAAGTCCAAAAGACATGTTTCTTAGTCAAATGCTTAAAAGTATTGACATGGAGATTGGAAATCTAGATCAAGTTGGTAAGAGAGCTAAGTATAAGTCAACCAGAACCAGTGAAACTTGAATTTTGATATTAAGAGGTAATTTAAAACATTGTTGAACCACAAAGTTGAAGATGCAATATGGAAGGAAACAACAAGGATACAAAGTATGGAAAGGAAGTTGTATGACTCTAGTAGAGTACATTCCTTGATATAGTAACAGTGCATATTTTATATTGATGGTAGAAAAGAAGTATCCCATTGCACACTTACACTGTTCAATGATGTTGAGAGAAAGAAGCTTCAAATTGATTATGAAAGTGAAATGTGCTATATCACTACTTAAATTTCATAATAAAAACAGCTTAAGAAAGTAAAGAAGGGATTGGAGAAGCATCCTCCTGGACATTTTTGGGCTTTAGAGGTTATGGCTGCGGTCCAATGTTGGTTCTGGTTTGGCCTTGCTTCTATCGCAGGTCGTTGGGCTTACCGGACTTGTGTTAGCTCCGGTAGTATCTTTTATTAGCGTTCTGGGGGAGCTTGTTATTTTGAATCTGGTCCATACTTAAAAAGTCCAGATAAATACTATAAGTCATCAGTTTACAAAAAAAAACGGGCTAAAGAGTAAAACCAAACAGCCGAATTAACGAATGAACCGGGAAAAAAACCGAAGCACGTGAACCATAGAAATAAAAACAAGCATGAATACCTTACCCGCACTGTTGCTGCGTGTTCTTAATTTTTTTCGCGTTAGTTTTTGCGAGTCATTATTATTTATTTGTTTATTTTTATTTTGTGTGGTTTTATTTTTCTTCGGCCTCATGTTTAATATTTGTTTTTTTTTCTTAATATATGGGCTTATGTTGGGGCGCTCCATGTTTAAAAAGTTTATTTTTTTTGCTATAAAAAAAAACGGCAGGTTTTTTTTTAATATAATTTTAATGGAACAAACGTTTTTTTTTATTGTAATTCCTTGTTAGCGGTTTTTATGTTTCAGTCTCATGTTTAATAGTGCAGTTAATTTTTTGCGTTAAAATTTTAAATTTAATTTTTTTAATTATTTTTTATTATTGTGCGGTTGATTTTTTCGGGTCTCAATATTAATAATTTGTTTTTTATATATGGGACTTATGTGTTGGCATACATGTCGCCGGGTATTTTTTTATCTCTAATAATCAATATTTTTTGTTACAGTTTTTTTTTCTATTTTATTTCACGATGCGGTTTTTTTTAAAACATTGCCTTACACACAAAAAAAAAACACCAAAATGGCTGGCCCAAATTCGGAGCCCTAAAAGGCAAGCACTGTAGCAACGTGGGATAAAACTACGTCGTTTTATCCTCCTAAGTAATATATATATATATATTATATATTTTTTATTTGTAGCGGGGTTTATTTTTTCGGTCTCATTATTAATAGTTTGGTTTTTTTCTATATGGGTTTATGTGTTGGTGCCTCACTGTGGCGGGTATTTTTTTATCTTAATAAGTCCAATATTTTTGTAGTATTTTCTTTTCTATTTTAATGTGCCGATGCGCCTAGCGTTATTTTTTTTTTTTTGCACGTAGGATAAAACTGACTAAAACTTCCGTTTTAATTCCCTCCGTAAAAAATTTGTCGCATTAGACAAAGAAAGGTATTCAACTCCAAACCAAACAAGAAATAACTAGTGCTGTTTTAACGTCATATTAAACAGATCCACCCCACCTACTTTCAGATCTATTATCATCACAGGATCTGAATTAAACAATGTTTCTGTTTGATTGGTTTTATGGGATCTTGGCCTCCCTTGGTTTATGGCAAAAAGAAGCCAAGATCTTGTTCCTTGGCCTCGATAATGCCGGCAAAACTACCCTTCTTCATATGCTCAAAGACGAGGTTTGTTTGTTGGTTTTTTTTATCTGATCTACTTTCATATGTTTGTTAAATCTTTTTTGGATCTGGATTAATTTAATGATATGATAATGAAACAGAGATTAGTACAACATCAACCGACACAACATCCGACATCTGAGGAATTGAGTATAGGCAAAATCAAGTTTAAAGCTTTTGATTTAGGTGGTCATCAGATTGCTCGCAGAGTCTGGAAAGATTATTATGCTAAGGTAATCAAATTTTTTTTTAATATATACAGTAGTTGTAATTGGAATACTTTTGTTTATGTGTATAGATCTAGACCAAATAGAAATGATACGCGCCAATGTAGTTAGTATAGATCTTAGATTAATCCGCTGTAATTTCAATCCTTAGTTTAATCCCATGTGATTGTGTCGTCACACTTGTGTTCATGCTCTTTGAATAATACACGTCTCATGTGTTATTAATACGTCGACTGCTTGGAGATTTGTTTTGGGATACACGAAATCACAGCTTCTGGGGTATCATTCTTCGATACTCAATAGCAACCACCACAATTCACAAAATTTATTCGAGACCGTCTTTTATACCTGCTGTCATGACCTCCTACATTTTTCAGCATGCTTCTGCAATTAATAATGGACCAACCTTCCCAGACAATGAAACTTCACTATCACTCGATATCAATCTGCCTTGTACGATGAGGTTTTATAGGACGGGTTAGTAGATTTGTCGTGATGGTGGTTTTAGTAAGCGGATTTCTCGATTTACTTTCGGCTTCACATTGACAACCTTTGCGTACAATTAATTATCAACTTTTCGAATGGTGTTTTCCAAGGTAGTTAAAGGCGAAAGCGACATGCCTTTTCTAGAGCGAGAAGCGAGAAACGACAAAAAGCGAGAGCTTCAGTGTACTTTTTACCCTTTGTGCATATCATAGTGTCTAAAACATAATTACTTTAAAATCTTCAGTTTTAATAAAAAAAAGACCAAAAAAGAGAAGTTTATTTAAATACTTAAAGCAACGTGGGGAGAGAGGATTATGTAATTAATAATTGTTAATAAGTGTAGCTAAAAATTTTAAAACTAGCCGTTATAGAAAAAAGCGCTCAGCTTTTTGGTCGCTTCTCAGCGCTTTCTATCGCTTTACTAAAACGCCTCGCTTCTTTGGAATCAAAGCGCTTTAGGGCAAAACGCCTCGCTCCTTCGCTTACGCGCTCGCTTTTCTCGCTTTTGACTACACTGGTGTTTTCCAAATTATTTGTGGTGTCAAGCACAATTTGGTACGGTTTGCTAAAGAAGTTCATGGTCAGTTTCGGTATGTTAGTGGTGAGTCAAGGGTTTCTTTCAGTTTTAGGTGGGACTTGGGCATATTCATCAGTCTGTTTAGGCATGCAATTTCAAGGTATTAGAAGTCATCTTGTCTTCGTTCAATTGTACCGCAAAACCTACTCCATAAGATCTCATCATTTTGGCGCAAAAAAAATTCTCATTTTGCAAGCTTTTATTCTCATCTATATTATAACAACTTAATGGGTGCAGTCATTGTTTGTTATTAGAAGCTAACAGGGCTGTCTCGTATTTTTGGTTGCCGTTGGTGATAACCTAAATTGGGCCTTTTCAGTGTGTAAATATTAGATACATGTAAAAAGGTTCATCAATACTACACAAAATGTTATTGTTGAAAAAATACTTATACAACGAGCAATATAATATTGATTAGTGTTATTATCCAAGCATTTTTGAACGCAAAGTTGTTGATCGACGTATTGTAACCAACTAAAACTCATTATGCATAAACACTATCTTACCAGAACTCAATATGCATACAAATTAAACTAACTTTAACAAATCAACGTCTCAACCAAAATATTACAAAACAAATCTTCTTAGGATAATAGTTTGTTGTCTTGAATAGAATTATTAGAATCTAATCAAGTAGACAAATAGCAAATAATTATCTAGTTACTAATTTATAACAAGCATTAAAGATAAACTCGCACAAGTTCAAAAGAAGCTAAAAGTTACATCTCAACAGCAAAAGAATTATTGAGCAAATATAGATTAACTGTGGTGTTGTTGATCTATCTGAATTATTAGGGGGTATATTTGTCTCATTTTTTTTTGTAGTCATGCACATTTACAGTGGGTTTAACGACTGCACACAATTTTTGAATATAGGGCTTAATGTTGGGCTCTATAAAAGACTTCATATGAACATTTATATATGGTGGGCCTTTACTAAATGGCGCCCCTCCAAAATATGGGGCCCTGTAAGCCGGCCCAGCCCGCCCTGGGCCAAATTCGGGCCTGGAAGCTAATTGACCAAGGCTTAACATAGACTAGATGAGAATTGATGGAGACATTGTAGGATTGATTATCATAACAAGTCTTAGTTTTCTGATTAAGATTTGAGGGATATGGAGGGATTGAATAGTGTCAATCTGCGTTTTGATATATAATGGTTTATATATACTATTTTCTGATTGGTTAATCATGGCTCTTGGATAGTTGGCCTGCAATATGCAAATAGATGACCACCTGATGTCAAGTATGAAAACCGAGTTTTCGATGGACTCTAAATCCGTCATGATATGGAAGTTGTTTAAGTTTCTTATATGCTACGATTATATGGTATGATGTATTTCAATGATGAACAATAACGTCCTAATGTATGGTTATGATGATATATCATGCTTGCTCATATATTTTGCCCATAATTTAAACCAATGGATTGTTGGATATATTTCATGCTAAAGAGTAGTCTTAATTATTCCGCAATGTCATCCACCGTAACTAAAATCTGGATTTAGTCATGTTTCCACCATTCCTAGAATGACATTACTACAAGTATTAGTGCTCGGATGATCAAGGCTAATGGTCATGTATAATGCATATGTTGAGAGAATATGCTGCTAGGATATGTGAAGCTATCAGATTTGAAAATATATAAGAAAAAAGAAACCAATCTTGAAATACTTGAGGCTGTGACCAGGTCAGATGTCACATGTTTGAGTAGTGGAAATCTTTAAGCAAAATGAAAGCAAGATTGCTCCAAAAGACTTACCTCCGCAGCTAACCCTACTAATGCTAAAAAACCTTCGTGCAAAAATTGTATCTGTCATTTATTTATTGCATGCTACTGGGAATTAGATTCTAGGTATTGCATCGACTTGTCACCAAGAAGTTTGCTATTGTAGAGGACCATAAACATCTAACCCCATGAATAGACTAAGATAAGTAATATAGTTATAAAGAATCAAAATCTTATACGTACTCCACAAAACCACACATGGAAAAACTTGCAGTATTGACACCAAACACGCCTTAAAAGTAAAATCAATAGTTTCACATCTTTCTGCAACTTATGAGTAAGGGAGTGGAATCGATCGGCTAATTCCGGATATATACTGCAATTTATGAGTAAGGGTAAGGATATCCAGGATGTGAGTATGTGTTTCTGAGCATGTGTGCATGCACAATTCTAAAACAAAAACAGTAAAAGAGAGAAGTTACTTTAGTTATCATATATGTAAGATAAATATACACTTCATTCTATTGCTTTGCTTTAGTTAGCATGTTCGTATTAATTTCGTACCTGGTAAAAGCGGACCAAACTCTCCAGGCCTTTTCTCATATCCGTGTGAATGCATGGTTAATAATTTTAGGGATATGAATACATGAACCCAATTACCCGAATCAGGAAATTTAGGGCAGAAGCACCTCTGCAAGTTTAAGAGCTTAGTAGAAACTTGTGATACCAACTACACGCCATATGCTTTTACACCAATGTTTGGATTAACAACACCTTAATCACAATCGATGGTTTAAGAAAGAAGTTTGCTGTATATTCATCATTCTATCTACTACAATGCCGTATCTCTTACTGGAAGACATAATAAGACCTAGAAAATGTGATTATAACTATTTTTGGCGTGTTGTGTGTTACAGGTTGATGCAGTGGTGTATCTAGTTGATGCCTACGACAAGGAAAGGTTTGCAGAGTCAAAGAAGGAACTCGATGCCCTTCTTTCTGATGAAAACCTATCTGCAGTTCCGTTCCTGATATTGGGTAACAAGATCGACATACCTTATGCAGCCTCAGAGGACGAGTTGCGCTACCATCTTGGACTCTCTGGTGTAACCACTGGCAAGGGAAAGGTTAATCTTCAAGACTCAAGTGTCCGTCCTTTGGAGGTATTTATGTGCAGTATTGTACGCAAAATGGGTTATGGTGATGGATTTAAATGGGTCTCTCAATACATCAAGTAGATGATGGCGAAAGGCATAAAGGCAAGAAGTATGTGGGAAAACAAAACAAACAATAAAAGGTAAGGACGAATATTGTGATTTCCCTAAATTTGATTTTGATTCATTTGGTTAGTGGGATTTTGTGTGGAAGAAAGTACTCTATTTGATGATGTGTAAAATTTTCGTTGTAGACCAATATGCTAGTTTGAATTTGACTAGTTTCGATGCACTTGCTATTGTGTTAGATGGCGTGGAAATATGTTTCCGAGTTTCAGAACATGAATTTGACGGCTCATACGAACACATCAAATATTTGAACTTTGTATGGCCAATTTTGTTGGAAATCCTTAAGGATACAAAGAGTCATGGATTTTTTTTGTTTATTTTTTTTGTTTCTATTTTTCTAGGTAAAAAACTGGAAATATATAAATCGACGTGTATTATCTTAACTAAAATTGAGGAGAGCATTCGAGGTACATTTGGTTATGAGAACGTTATACGATTGACTATGCAAAGCCGAAGTCAATTGGCGTCTTTCTTTTGAAAAAAAGCATAGAAAACTATACAGAAACAAAAAAGCTATGAAACTACTGATTGATAGCATTATAGAGATCACTTCTGGTTTTTGATTGAAGCTCATTGAAACACTTGTCTTGATTTGACCAAGATATCCATCGATCCAAAATCATTCCGTAGTCTAGTAGGCTTGCGATCAAATGAGATGAAATCTTAAAACGATCAAATGAGATGAAATCTTAAAATGAGAGGAAGGAAAAAGAACTATAGCCACACATAAGAGATGCATCGACTTGAGATGCATCACTAATGCATCATAATATATTTTCTAGCTCAAATTAGATGCATTTCATATAGTTAGACGAACCCTATGTATTTTTTGTCTTCCGTGCATTAGTATTACCTTGTATCGTTTTCACTTCAAAATAACTTTCGAAAGTAATTGGGATGCATCTAAATGAATAGTGATGCACTTAATTATAGTCGATGCATCTCATATGTGTGGTTATAGTTATTTTACATTGGATCCCTACCCAGTACCCTAAAGCTTAAACCATTGCGCTTTTTAAATTAAGCTATAGACAGCAGAACCACAATTTAAAGAAGGTTGTTATGGTTCTTTATCGCATGCGCGATTTGGATAAACTCTTTGAGTGACTCGTTCTTCGTAAATCTCTTTGGTTCGTCCCAAAATAGATGTCGAGCCCTTTCCCTGGATTCCTCACAGTTCTTATACTAAATGTCTGTTGGGAACTCATCGTTGTTAACATCATTGAGACTCAAACCTTCACCTATGTCAACACAAGTTTGCTTATTCTTTCTAGGGCAAAGGCCATAAATGACTAACTTACTTATCCCAATTTACTGTTGTTCCTAGTGAAGTGTATAAAGGTACACCAAAACATGTATACATTCAAATTTTTAACAAAATGAATAACTTTTTAAGTTATTTGACTAAAATACCCTTTTGCCTTCAATCTTCATCTTCCTCATATTTATAACCAGATTCCGACGATATTTGTTCTTGATCTTCATCTTTCTCAGCTTCATACCCAGAATCCGGTGACTTTTCCAGCTACCGATCACTATCTCGACTACTTTTTCGTCCATCCTCAATCCATTTCTTATATTTTTTGATAATTCAATACCTTTTTCAATTACATATCTTAATTCAATTTCATTTAGATCCAAAATTCAATTTTATCTCGTTTAAACCCGAAATGCACAACTGTCTTAAATCAAAATCAAAATTAAACCCAAACTCACTTCTCACTCCTATCATACTTCAAAACCCTCTAAACCAAGTTTCAGTATATACAAAGTTACAAACCATTTTCAACACACACCATGACACCACATACAAACACACACTTGCACCCATAAAAACAAATCCGTGTCTAAAAATCTAGATCCATCATCTCAGACCAAACTCGTTTAGGCCTGAAAGTGAGGCACACAAATCCACATCTGGAAACATTAAGATCCCGCCGTCACAAATCCACATCTGTCACCTCCCTCCGACGTCGCTTTACCTGAGAAACAATCACTACTCGTCCGTTTTCTATATCTTTTTTTTGTTGCTTTTAAAAAAAATCGGATATGCTTATGGGGTTTTAGATTAGACTTTTAGAAGTCAAACTTATGAGGATGGTTGTTTTGAGATCTGTGTTGAGATTAAACAAGATTAGTAGGAATAAATTTGTAGTAGACTTTTAGATTTGTTAGATTAGACACGATTGTTTATTCCTTGTTTTGAGATTAGACTTTGTGAAATCAGTCTTTGATTATGGGGGTTTTTAGATAAGGTTTTTTTTTTTTTTTTTTTTAGAAAGTATATGTGAAAAGCTGTGTGATATTTACTCGGCAACACTACTTTTAAGAAATGGTTTGATGATCGACGGAAAAATAATCGTGATTGTAATTGGTAGCCGGAAATAATCATCGGAATATGGGTTTAAACTTGAGAAAGATGAAGATTTATGAGCAAAAGGGTATTTTAGTCAAATTACTTAAATATTATTTATTTTTGTCTAAAATTTGAATGTATACATGTTTTGGTGTACCTTTATAGAGTTCGCTAGGAACCTTAGTATATTTGGATAAGTAGGTTAGTCATTTATGACTTTTGCCCTTCTTTCTATAAGAGAATGACCTTTGATTTTATCAGCTATGTCTTCGTATTTTTCAGGGCAAATTGCATTAAAGTGTACTAAACTAATACTCAATTTCAATTTAATGTACTAAACTTTTTTTTTCTCAATTTAATATACCCAACTTTTTTTTGGTTGCAAATGTAGATAATTAGAAGGTTACCAGGTCACCATCAAGTTACCTTCTTCTCCAACATGATTTTCCAGCTGGCGACCTCCACTACTACCGCCTTCGGCAAGCCACAATCACCACCATTTTCGACCGATTTCAACCGGTTTCAACCGATTTCGACTGTTTTCGAACGATTTCTACCGATTTCCTCCGTTTTCGACTGATTTCGATCGTTTTCGACAGATTTTGACCATTTTCGACCAATTGCGACCGTTTTTGACCGATTTCAACCGATTTCAACCGATTTCCATCGTTTTCGACGGATTTCAACCGATTTCGACCGATTTCGAACATTTTAAACCGATTTCGACTGATTTTTACTGTTTTCGACTGATTTTGACCGATTTTGACCGTTTTCGAACCTTTCCGTCCATTTTTGATCGTTTCAACCGTTTTGGAACCTTTTCGACCGATTTCATCCGTTTTCATGCGTTTTCGACAGTTTTCATTCGTTTTCCTACGTTGTCAAGCTTGTTTGAACGTTTTCGTCCGTTTTTAAACATTGTGAAACGTTTTTGTACGTTTTCGTCCATTTTGTACGATTTGTTCATTTACGTCCTTCTCTGTTTTTCTTTGTTTTCCCGCGTTGCTTTCGTTTTCGTACATTTTGTATGATTTTATACGTCTTCATACGCTTTTTATATTCTTATAAAAAGTACTAATATAAAAATGGATAAACTTTTGAAAACGTTCAAAAACGTATTTAAGAATAAAAAACGTAAAAAACGAACGAAAACGGTCAAAATCGATTGAAATCGGTAGAAATTGGTAAAAAAATGATCGAAATCGGTCGAAATCCGTCGAAAACAATCGAAAACGATGGAAATTGGTCAAAATCGGTCGAAAACGGACTAAAACGGTCGAAATCGATCGAAAACGGTCTAAAACGTTCAAAAACTGAAAATGGTAGAAAACGGTCGAAATCCGTCGAAAACAATCGAAAACGATAATTCAACATTTAAACTAAACCATACCTCAAAATCATGTTCTAGCCGTGCTAAGGAAAGGAAGTAAAAGATCTTTAAGCTATTTTATAACCAAGGGATAAGAAAAGAAGAGTTCTTGATTCATCTCCAAGCTTTCGGGTTACATTTCATCATTTTCGACCCATATCAAGCCATTTTCGATCCATTCAAGTTCTAGTAAGCCTCATATCTTATTCTATAAGCTCTTATCATATTTTAGATTATGTATAAGCTTTGATATAATCATTTGTTCAAGATAAACTCTTTTGGAAACCCTAAGTCTACTCGTTTGGTTTTCCTTAACCAAACACACCCCTTAAAACTCTAAAAAGCTATTTTCGTAAATCCTATAAGCTAAAAGCCATAAGCTGAACTAATAAGCTATTCTAATAAGCTCCTTTATCATTTTTTAAGCATTAAATCAAACCCTAAAAGCTCAAACACATCGGGTTAAGATTTTAAAACCAAACGTGCCCATTTTGGATTTTTAAGCTCATAAGCTCTTTTCATAAGCTACAAGCTCGTAAAACTTACTTATTTTAGCTTATAGTAATAAGCTATATGCTGCAAATTGATTTTGATATCAAAAAGCACAAAGATCATGGAATTTGGACAAAAAACGCAAAACGTTTCATGCAAAGGTGATAGGATCTAGAACTAGATAGATCTTCTAGCCTTTGTGGTTGTATAGTACTTATGTAATCACAAGTATATACGTGAGAGACTCTAACAATTGTTTAGGCGGAAACTAAACAATGCAGTATAAAGAAGAACAAATATAAACAATGATCCTCTATGGA
>BQNB010003663.1:2459-4959 GCA_026074375.1 Tanacetum coccineum | reverse complement strand
AGATGATATTATCAAGGTCCTCAGGCTCAAGATAGTTGTCAGGCCTAGGTTGAGGACCAAAGATAATGGGTTCCACAAAGTCAGGGTCAACATAACCATGGGGTTTGGGCTGTGGGCCAAAAATAATTGGTTCAATAATATCAGGGTCTACATACCCAGCTGGTCTAGGTTCAGGGCCAAAGACTAATGGCTCCTCAAAAAGAAAGGTTTGAGCTGGCAGGGTAGGTGGAGACACAGGCTCAGGGGTAGGATCCCTGATGGGAGAATATACCGGAACATAAGGCCATGGTCTCCAGTCAGTAACATGTGAGACAGGGTTAGGGACAACCCATTCTGTCTCAGGAATGGTAGGTGAAGGAGAGGGTGGTCTCTCAGATATAGGCTGCCTCTCCGGTGTTGGTTCCCTAACAGGGGAAGCCGGAGGAGAGTGAGGGACAAGGTGTGCCTCAGCTGCACTACCGGCAGCTTCATTGGCAGCAGCATTATCCTCATTAGCAGCATCATTAGCAGCAGCAGCAATGGCAAGCATGGGGGGTGTCAAAGGTATTGGCTGACCCTCCCATTTAAATTTCATATTGGCAAACATTTTCCTAGTAAAGTCAAATGTTGGTCTAGGGGTTCGGTCAGCTGTCTCTAATGCCACAATCATTTGTAAAAAGCTGGGGTACATTAAAAAATAATGTTGTTTAGCTTTAAGATTCCCAATCATCCCCTCTAAAATAAAGCGAGAGAAATTATATACCCTACCAGTCGACAAACAAATAAGGGCTGTGGCAATGGAACTCGGAAATTGATTCCAACTTCCAGACTTAGGACTCAGACAGTGCATAATGGTGTGCACCAGAAATCTCCATTGAGGAGATAAATGGTTCTTAAGAAAAGTAAGAGTCCCATCCGTCGGATACCCAATAACCCTCATACCCTCAAGAATATCATTAATGGGCATGTCAAAAATGCCATTGGCATCGTCAAATTGTAACTGAGTCCTAATGAGAGACTCAGTCACGACCACCTCACGGCCGTCAATTGTGGCGACTAGGTCATGAGACCCAGCAGCATTTGGGCGAACAACAGCTGTTGCCCAAAATTGTTTGACCAATGAGTCAAACACGACCGGAGGGGCATGAGTCAAAGCGTACCTTAACAGAGAATGGTCCAAATAATGAGGATGTTTGTGATCTCGCAGCCCTCTTCCCTTCCCAAAATATGCATCTCGTTGATGATCATCTTTGTAGGAGTACCGCCATTGGTGATTATTGAAGTTTAGTTGAGATACAGAGGTTATACAGAGGCAAATGATTTGGTGTATGTGTGGGAAAGATGAAAAATTGATTTGCGTTTAATGAGGTTAATTTTGTCCAATTTATGAAAAGATGACCTTTTAATTTGATTTGGTAAAATTTAACCTTGGAAGTTGAATATTAAGTGAAAAGCAACTTGTTACGCACTTGGTCAGAAAGTGGTAACCGCAATCACCATTTAAAATAGATTTAAAACGAAACTATGCAACTTCCTTTTTAAGACCAGCAGGTATAAAGTCAACCATCAGTAACCACTCTTAAAACCAGCCAAGCGCAGAATTTATATATGAGCGGCAAAACTATTCATTAGCAAGATTACCTTGTTACACCAGCATGATTGGAGACTACCAGCAGAAACTAAGTGACTAGTGGCAGAGACCAACCAACCAGCAATATCAAACTGAGCACAGCAGAAACTAAGTTGAGACAGCAGAAACAAGTTACTACCAGCAGAAATAAATCAGCCAGCAGAAACATGATACTACCAGCACAAACCAGTTCAGCAGCATAAATGTATTCAGCCAGCAGAGAGAGTCAACCAACATCAGAAACCATGCAAACAACAGGAAGGATAACTACCAGTAGAATCATAGTACTACCAGCAGAAACTAGTCTGTCAGCAGGAAGAATGTACAACTAGCAGCAGTATTGACTACCTGCAATCACAAGAAAATAATATCCCACAAAACACCATATCCACCTGCGATAAAGTTAGAATATACAAGTATACAACAACAAGCCTCCCCTTAGGCTTATACCTCCCCTCAATTCACGAAAGAGGGATTCACCATCCCAATATGGACCACCAGATACTCAAATCTTGGTCCATCAAATGCCTTGGTCAGTAAATCAGCTACATTTTCATCGGTGTGAATCTTCAGTACTTGAATCAAGTTCTTCTCATTGGCATCTCTTATAAAGTGATGCCTAATCTCAATTTGCTTGGTCCGCTGATGGAAGACAGGGTTCTTCACAATGCATATGGTGCTCTGGTTGTCTATGAAGATTTTGGTATTCATGAAGTTGAAACCATAATCCAGCATCTGGTTCTGAATCCAAAGAACATGTGCACAGTAGCTAGCAGCAACAACATACTCGGCCTTAGTTGAAGAAGTAGCCACAATAGTCTGCTTCTTGCACTGCCATGAAATTAACCTTCTGCCCAGAAATTGACATCCACCTGTAGTGGATTTCCTATC
>BQNB010003662.1:61195-113153 GCA_026074375.1 Tanacetum coccineum | reverse complement strand
ACTTCAGGTGTTAACGCGTCATTTAAGACTATAGCTGGGAATTCAGTTTCAACAGATCTGAGGTCGTGAACGTCTTCATCGTACCAGATCTTACCATACGTAGCAGTTTCCCAGTTATACACCTTACCACGCTTATGAGCTTTTTCTTCCTCAAGCCTGATGTATTCTTCCAAAGTAATGTTGGGGTCGTCCATATTTACCTGTAATAAATTTCCTAGAAAATAAAACTGTCAAATAGCTTAATACGTCGTATTCAGTTAACTGAATACGCCATATTGATGATAGAGTCGAATGCGTTGTATTGGTTTGAAAAAGTATTGAGTATTCGACTCAAAAAGTTACAGTAGATCGTAACAATGCAGGAAACACACAAACACACAATATGCAAAATATACAATGCAGGAAATAAATCAAACACACATAATCAAGCACACACAAATATGCAAATTAATTAAAACTAAACTAAAACACTAATAAAAACAAGAATTAAACAACTTCACTCTCTGAAAATGGCGCCAACAACTTGATGTGTCGTTGTGTGGTTTTATGATTTTATGATTTCAAGTTTTAAATTTATATTTTGCCGACTTAACCAAAAACATTACTTTAACGGGCAGTGTACACGATCGGTGGTAGTTTCGTGGTAAGTAGGGTGTCGATCACTAAGAGAGAGAAAAAATATTTCAATTTATTAATATTTTGGTTATCTAAACTAAGTTAATTATATTCTATGTTAAACCTAAGCTAAACCTATGTTAATCCTAAATCTAACGGATAAGGGGGTTTTTATTCTGAGAGACCGGCATGGGTTTTGTGGTGACTAAAATCAACTTAAGACACTAAAACACACGCAAGCATATTAACAGAAGATAAAAGAGTGGTCTAGCCAAATATAAGAAAACTGTATTAACCATTAGTAATCTGATTAGAACGTTGATTTGTTTATTTAGTGCAATGATTACTTATCTTGAGGCGGCATATCATTCTTATGATTAAGGCGGTACTTCTTCCTTAAACTTAGATACGTAGAATTCTGTCACAATTAAACGCATCCGCATAAAGCATCCTTATTTGCTAATTATAATCTATCTTATGGATTAAATCAATGGTGATCTTGTTAAACCCTAGCTCATAGAGACTTTACCCACTTACTGCTTAATGGCAATTCATACGCTAGTAGTCCACTAACCAAGTCTTTACCAATTAATTGAGAATGTACTCGTTGATCCCTTGGGTTACCTGCCGGTCTAACTAAGCTCACAATCTAAGGGCAAAGATAGGTCGTTATTTATGATCCTATTGGTCTAGATGTATAAATCACTATATGAAGAGCCATCTCGGCATCTAGATTGCTTGGTTCGTATCACTAGATCCGGTTGAATGATAGGTCGCATACAAAAGCACGTAAACAAGTATAAATTGATAAACATAAACAAGAAATCAACGATAAATTAAGCAATCAAGATAAACAAACCAAACATTCAGATCTTCATAATAATGGCTAATACCAAGTTTTATTAGCCTTCAAATGTCATAATCAATACAAAAGTAATATTTAGCCAAGGTAAACTAACCGAGTTAATAAAAGATACCAAAAACTAAACAATTACAAGAGTATAGGAGATTACAAGTTGTTTCCTATGGAATTAATTACGTTGCAAGACCTCTTCTGCTCTTCTTCTCCTCTGAAAAATTGACTTTTATGGTTTAGGTATTGAAAATATGATTTAGCACACTTAAAACTCGTTTTGAGTTTTCTATTTATAAGGTCTGGAAAAAGGTCAATACTGCGTATCGAAAGTCTTCGATACGGCGTATTGGGGGTTTCTTGGAGTAGGGACCACGTTCGATATCTTCTAGAATATTTTATTTCCATAGCTTGAATACGGCGTATTGGTCTTCCCTGGATACAGCGTATTGATTCTTGTTTTCTTCGTGGTCTTTTGTGAAGTGTAGGCACAGATACGCCGTATCTTCCTTGATGGATATGGCGTATTGGTTGTCAGAACAGTAATCTTCAAATGTCTTCGTTTAAGCTCTAGAATGCGTGCCTTTTTGCTAATCTTCACTAAGTACTCCATAATTACTGCAATTCTCAAATACAAAAGATTAAGTAACAATTCTTTGCAATAATTATATAAAATGGTTTATTTTCATGGGATAAATGATGTTATAAAAGTGACGTTATTTGATGTCATCAATTGCCATCATACAAAGCAGGTTCTTTTCGTCAAGCTTGAGACAGATAAAAATGATTTTGATAACCAAGTGCAGTTTTGTGAGTTTCATCATAACACGCTTGAGGTTTTGTTAACATATGCATTGTTTACGTGGACTGATCCATTTTATAAACCACATTGTCTAAAGCTTTGTTTTTCTTTTGTAAATCAATGACTTCATCAAGATATTTATCTTCCTTTTGCTTAGACTCCTTTTTCAAACATTCAACAGTTTTTGATAAAGTCTTATGACTTTCAACTGTTGCATTGAGTTGTAGTTTTAATGAGTGTATATGTTTTTCAAAATCCGCAACCTTTGCATTTCTGTCAACAATAACCTTTCTTAATTGACCATCAATATACTTTTCTCTATCATCTAAATCAAACTTTTGTATTTGTTCAAAAAGTTTTACTTGTTCTTTATATCTTTCAAGCTCGGCAGTTAGGGTTTCATTGACAATTATATTTTCCTGTTGCACCTTATTACATTTAGCAACTTGACTTGACATATCTTTAATGACAGACATTAATAGTTCATCTTGTTGAACAGGAGAACTAGTGCTTTGAACAACTGGATTTTCAGTTTCTTGCAAGTATTGTTCATAAGAAACAATATTACTATCATTTGTTATGTTATTATCAAAAAATAGTTGTTCAGAACACTGTGTCTCTTGCACACTTTCATAACTTATATCATCTGAGAGAACATCTGAGTCATAAGAAGATAGATTAGCCATAAGAACTGCCTTAGCCGAGGGTACATCATCACAATCAGAATCAAAAGCATCAAGATCATCAGTCTAAAATGTTGATGGAGTTAGGATTTCTTGAGATGCTTGAGCTGGAACGACTGTATCCCTGTTATTTGCTAAGAAAGCCAATTGTTTCAGATCCAAGTAAGCTCCTGATTCCAAAGCTTCAGACAGCAACATCTTTTCTTTAAACCATGCTGAATTCTTAGGCCTTTTAAGTTTAGTGCACAGTCTAGCAAAATCACCTTCCTCTTGACAGTTGTGGCATTTAACCACCCTTGCTTGACTTGTAGCCCCTTGCTTGTTAACACCCTGATTTGTAGCAGTGTTCCTTGCCCCATTGCTAGCATACCCCTATGTTTGTCTCCCCTGAACTATCTGCATGGTGACTCTTCCATCTTGAATGGTTGCTTGATTCTTAGGATTAGACGAGGTTCTCAGCTGATTGTTTGTCTGTGGGAAACAAGGACTAAATGTTGTGGTTACAAATTCCATTAGCTTGTTCAAATTGGCAATTGGATCATCAGACGGGTTAAAAGATGGAATCACAAGTCCTGAATCTAACTCTGTGGAAGATGATTGCTGAATAACAGGTGCTTGATAGGAGTGTTGCAAAACAGGTGCTTGATATTGTTGTTGAGGAATTGTTGGAGAATGAGTAACAACTTGTGGCGGATACAATGATTGTTGAACAATTGGTGCATCATAAGAACGTTGTGGTGTAGGAGGTGAGTAATATTATGGAGTGGCAGATGATAGTTGAGGATAGTACTGAGTCGGGTTCAAACAAGTTGGAGAATTAGCAACCAATGCTATCTGATCTGTATACCTTTGTCTTGCTAAACGAACCTCATTTGCATGAGCTTCATGTTGCCTTAGATGAGCGTACAAGTGATCAAAGTTAGTGGTATGCATGTCTTTTGCTAACTTAACATCCGTGACAAATTTGCTCCATTCAGGTTGAAGATGATTGACAAACTTTGTGTTGACTTAGAGTGGTTTCATTATCATACCAATCGTATGCATATCATTGATCAGCTAGGCAAACCACATGTAATATGAATGAATTGTCTCTCCAGGCATAGAAGTGAATGTGTCAAAATCATTATACAACTTGGACTCTCACTCTTGCAATGATAACTCTGAACCTTTAATGAGTAATTTGACTCTATCCCAAATCTGCTTTGCATCTTCATTATGACTAACCAAATTGTAAATGTATTGAGGTAAACCTTGTAAAACCATTTTTGTTGCCTTGATATCAACTGATTCATGAATCTTTTCTTCATCTGTGAGATCAGCGTATGTTCGTGCTCTTATCGTTGCTGGAGTAATTTCATTTCCAGGTTCTATCATTGTTCCATATTGGAAAGGTCCATTGAGAACTGAATCAACAAGTAACTTGCCATGTTCCTTACCCTTGTTATACAACAGCATACAACTTGCCCATGAACTGTAATTAGTCTTATCCATCATAGAGGGTCTGTTATCAGCCCCGGCAATAGTGACATATTCTGCTAATGATAAACTCATTTTGAATTACTTGAAATGTGAATTGAATTTTTTTGATCGATTCAGTGATTGATGAGAATTATGTTAAAGTGATGTTGTTATAAGAGATTTAGTCCTTGTTAATTCATAGGATTTTACTAATCTTGATTAAACCGGGAAAATAAGTTAATACTTCACAGGATTTTACTAATCAAAGATAAACCATTGAAATTAATTTTTTGCATAAATTGTCACAAACTTTAGTGTCACAAACCTCATAAATATGTCACAAACCTAAGAAATGTGTCACAAACCTCATAAATATGTCATAAACCTAAGTGTCACAGACCTCAGAAATATGTTACAAACCGCAGACACAAACCGTAGAGAATAAATTTGCACAAACCGTAGAGGAATGGAATTTTTGATAGAGTTTTGTTTCCTAAAAATGTAATAAACTGCAAAAAACTTGTAATGCCTGTATGTAACAAACCTCATGATAGTGTTATGTATAAACCGCATGAATGAATGCACAAATTGCAGACACAAACCGCAAAAAAACAAAAGTGCACAAACCGTAGAGAAATGGAATTTTAGACAGAGTTTAGTTTCCTAGAAATGTAATAAACCGTAGAAAAATGTTATCCCTGTATGTCATAAACCGCAGGAAAGTGCTATACACAAACCGCAGGAAATTATGCATAAACCGCAGAAATGAATGCAAAAATCGCAGACGCAAACCGCAAACACAAAAAATGCACAAACCGTAGTCTTCAAACACAAACCGCGGTCTTCAAACTTTTTCGGAAAACTAACTTTTAAATCGCTTAAAAGACACACTTTTTAATGTTTTTGATCCAAACTTTTTGTACAACTAACTATATCTAAGCTAGATACATCTTAAAAACATAAACTTTAAGGTTTTTAAACACAAAAAATTTGGTTTCTTGAAAAAAAGCGTATGAACTAGACAAAAAATGTATAAACTAGTACGTTTTTATCTAAAAAAACGCACACAAACTCACACAATTTCCCTCATGGCGACTGATACCAATTGATGATATCACAAACCAAGTAATACTATGAGTTTCTAAGAAATAACTAGAGAGAGAAATGATGGTTGACACTTGTAGAGAGAGAAAGAGAGAATAACATAAACTAGGTGTTTCTTACAAATAACCAACACCTTTTTCATGGGATGGAGAGGGCTTATATACTACCTATTATGGCCGGCCATGGCTTATGTCCTATGGACTTGGCTCGGTTAGCTTTCTCGTAACCGAACGCTTAACTACGAGCTACGATATATTACATTGGAAGTGACCGAGTCTTTTCTTGATTCCCAACAGCAAATTCTTGGGTACCGTCAGATTTAAGAGTGATCATGTTGCAGTGATCAGAGGTTATGGGTATTATCATATTGTAAATGTCACAATCTCTCAGGTTTATTATGTGGAGGGGTTAGGACACAACTTATTTTCAGTCGCGTAATTTTGTGACTCTGATTTCGAAGTAGCATTTTGTAAACACACCTATTTTGTTCATGACCTAGAAGGCATTGATTTACTCAAGGGATATAGGAGATCAAATTTATACTCTCTGTCACTGGAAGAAATGATGCAATCCTCTCCAATTTGTCTCTTGTCGAAAGCTTCAAAGACTAAGTCTTGGTTATGGCATCGAAGGTTGTCTCATCAAAAATTCCATTATATCAATGAACTTGCCAAACAAGGTCTTGTCTGAGGGCTTCCTAAATTAAAGTATCAAAAATATCACTTGTATTCTACATGTTCTTTAGGAAAAAGCAAGAAACACACCCACAACCCCAAGTCTGATGACTCCATACAAGAGAAGTTGTATTTGTTGCACATGGATTTGTGTGGTTCGATGAGAATTGAAAGTATCAGTGGGAAAAGTACATTTTGGTTATTGTTGATGACTGCTCACGGTTTATTTGGGTAAAGTTTTTACTATCAAAAGATGAAACTCCAAAGATCATGATTAAACTTTTAAAGAAAATTCAAGCTTGTTTAAATGCAATAGTCCGTAACACACGAACCGATAATGGAACAGAGTTTGTAAATTATACACTGCAAGCCTATTACGACGATGTCAGGATCTCACACCAAACCTCAGTTGCACACACTCCACAACAGAACGGCGTTGCCGAAAGACGAAATCGTACTTTAGTGGAAGTTGCACGTACAATGTTGATATTTTCCAAGGCTCCATTATTTCTATGGGCAAAGGCAGTCGCAACGGCTTGTTATACCCAAAACCATTCTCTAATTATAAGACGTCATAACAAAACACCATATGAACTCATACATGACAAAAAAAACCCACTTAACGTATTTTCACGCCTTTGGTGCGTTATGCTATCCAACCAATAACGGTGAGGATCCAAGTAAGCTGAAACCCAAAACTGATATTGGAATTTTTTTCAGCTACGCACCTGCTAAGAAGGCTTACCGAATCTATAACAGGCGAACCTATTTGATCATGGAAACTATCCATGTTGAATTTGATGAGCTGACAATGATGGCACTAGAACAATTCGGTTCAATACCCGAGCTTCAACTTATGACTCATGGAACAATCAGTTCAGGACTCGTGCAGAATATTCCTTCCTTAACACCTTATGTTCCACCAACTAAGAATGTTTGGGATCTGTTGTTCCAACCAATGTTCAATGACTACTTTAATCCTCCACCTAGTGTTGTTTCTCTAGTTCCTGCAGTTGCTACTCCAAGACCTGCTGATCCGACCGATTTACCTTCATCAACTTCCATTGATCAAGTTGCACCCTCTGCGAGCACTTCATCAACAATACAAGAAACACAATCTCTAATTATTTCTGAAGGTGTTAAAGAACAATTACAACTAACACAACTTATTGATGATCCCTTTCTCGATATTCATACTTCAGAACCAAGTTCTCAAGAATCATCATCAACTGTGCAACCAGCTAACCCGCCTTTTGAACATATCAGCAAATGTATGAAGATTCATCCTTTAGAAAATGTGATCGGCAATCCTTCTCGACCTTTCTTAACATGAAAACTGCTATAAACTGATGCCATGTGGTGTTTCTTTGATGCCTTCCTCACCTTCGTCAAACCTAAGAACTTTAAAGAAGCATTGTTGGAATCTTCCTAGATAGATGCAATGCAGGAAGAAATTCACGAGTTTGAACAACTGTATGTTTGGGAGCTCGTACCTTGTCCAGATTTAGACATGATAATAAAACTAAAGTGGATCTTCAAAGTTAAGCAAGATGAATTTGGAGGGGTACTAAAAAACAAGGCAAGGCTTATAGCTAAGGGATATGGTCAAGAAGAGGGAATTGATTTTGAAGAGTCTTTCACACCTGTTGCACGCATAAAAGCAATTAGAATCTTCGTTGCAAATGTCGCTAATAAAAACATGACTATCCACTAGATGGATGTCAAGACAGCTTTCTTAAACGGTAAACTGCGTGAAGAAGTCTATGTTAGTCAATCGGAGGGCTTCGTAGATCCAGACAATCCTACCTACATGTACAAGTTGAATAAATCCCTCTATGGCTTAAAGTAGGCCCCACGTGTGTGGTATGATATGTTGTCAAGCTTTCTATTGTCTCAAAAGTTCTCCAAAGGTGCGGTCTACCCCACATTATTCACAAGGAATGAAGGCAAAGGTATTCTCATGGTACAAATTTATGTCGATGATATAATTTTTGCATCTACTGATCCTAGTCTATGTGATATAGTTGTTGATAAAATGAGTTCTAAGTTTAAGATGTCAATGATGGGCAAATTGACATTTTTTTCTTGGACTTCAAATTTCTCAAAGTCTTTGAAGCATCTTTATAAACCAGACAAAATATGCTTTAGAAATTCTTAAGAAATATGGTATCGACTCTAGTTACCCAGTTGACACTCCCATGGTAGACCATACCAAACTAGATGAAATTCTATAGGGGACACACGTTGATGCTACCCGTTATCGTGGCATGATCGGACCCCTCATGTATCTTACATTAAGTCAACCTGATCTTGTATTTGTAGTATACATGTGTGCTCAGTATCAGGCAAAGCCTACCAAAAATCCAGTAAAACAGATCTTTCGATACCTAAGAGGCACCACGAATATGGGCCTTTGGTACTCGAAAGATACCATTATTGCACTAATAGCTTATGCAGATGCAAATCACGTCGGGTGTCAAGATACAAGAAGAAGTACTTCTGGCAGTGTGCAGTTCTTAGGAGACAGACTTGTCAGTTGGTCCTCAAAGAAGCATAAAAGCATTGCTATCTCTAGTACATAGGCAGAATACATTGCCTTATCTAGATGTTGTGTCCAAATCCTATGGATGAGATCACAACTAACAGATTATGGATTTGAATTCAACAAAATCCCTCTGTACTGTGATAACAAGAGTGATATCGCTCTTTACTATAACAATGTCCAGCATTCAAGATCGAAGCATATTGATGTCCGGTATCACTTTATCAAAGAACGAGTCGAAAATGGTGTGGTTGAGCTTTACTTCATTCGGACTGAGTATCAATTGGCAG
Organism: Tanacetum coccineum; assembly: GCA_026074375.1. NCBI lineage: Eukaryota > Viridiplantae > Streptophyta > Magnoliopsida > Asterales > Asteraceae > Tanacetum > Tanacetum coccineum. The sequence continues at coordinate 104,132 of BQNB010003662.1, read as the reverse complement.
ACATCTTCACCAAAGCGTTGTTAAGGGAAAGATTTGAATTCCTGATCAATAAGCTTGGGATGAAAAGCATGCCTCCAGAAACACTTAGAGTCTGGCAGGAGAAAATAAAGAGTGATGGCAGTACCTCTTCGTGTATCCTATGTAAATATATAAAAATATAAAAACTCAAAAAGATTTTCCATTTCTTAGAATAGATTTTTTATGAAAAATAAAAATATAAAAATAAAAAAACCAAAAAGAAAATAGAAAATTAAAAATCCAAAAATCCAAAAATATGTTTTCATGACATGTCTTCTGGAATCGATAATATTTACGGCTTTAAAAATATCATTTATATAATGACACGGAGTTGTAAATAAAGTTCGAGCAGAAGTTCAAACTATTTTCAAAACATGTCATTGGTTTGCAGTTATTTCAGACTGCAACCTGGTTTTAATCTTAAAGGAAACTATATTGCCAAAAAGATAACTTGACCTCTTAACGGGAATTCAGTTTCTCGGGCATGATCTACTTTATGATCATGTAAAGGCTTGTGTATACTTTGCTACACAACTCGGGCTTTCTTAAAATAAGTGTACGTGGCAGTGCATTTATTTTTCAAAATAAGAGAAATCTTATTTTTGGTGGTATAAAAGTGTTGTTCTATAAAAACATATCAGTCATCTCAGTTTCTCATCAGAAAAAGATTTTAAAAAGAATTTTCTATCACTCAAACAATGACTATAGCTCTTTAAATAGAAAACGGGTCATTGTTTGAAGGGGAGAAATGTGCTAATAGTTCTTTTAAATTGAGGTTTCAAATAAAACAAAGAATAAACAAAAAAAGGTTTTGACAATAACGGATCAATAATTAAAGGGGAGTTAATGTATTTTAACTCAAATGGGCTTTAGATGCTATTGGTTTCAACCTTTAGGGTTTAGAATGCAAAATATGGGACTTAGATCTTAAGTTAGCATCTAGAGGGACTTGAATTGTCATTTTCCTAAAGTTACTTAAGCCCTTAGGAAAGTATTAATGGGAATTGAAAGATATAGGAAACCATAGGGACTATTCTTGCCATTTTTTTAAAAAAGTTTCAAATCTGTTAACTCATGCAGCGAAATGTGCATAAGTTACATTTCTTAAAATATAAAAATTTATATCTTTCATCTCATTCACTCGACACATTTCGCATGATTAAAGAACAAGATCAAAATTAGTGTTTAAGCTTAAAGGTAAACTAGAAACTTGTCTCTAAACTCTTAAACATCAATCTCACAAAAGGAATCAGATTAAATCGCACTTACACATTCGAATACCCTAATTTTCAAAGTTAGGGTTCATAGGACCAAAGTCGCGTTTGAGTCTAATTAGTGTTAGGGTTTTTGTTTGTTTAGGGATGATTAAGAAGCATGTATAACAGTTTTTAGTAAGGATAACACGTTTGTGATTTATGAGTAATTTTGTGGGCGAAATGCGTATGAAATGTGTATAAGTGTTCATGTGTTTATGGGTTTGGGATTATAAGCATGTTATGAGTGTTTCTTGTGCCTACAAAAAGTGTCTCAAGTAGTTAGGAATCTTTTGTGTTGATTTGTTGGATTCTTGAATGCGAAATATGCTAGACATTAGATTTTGGTGCATGTTTTTAAGTTTATGAAGTGTGTATATGGTAGAAAGCCCTCTAGACATGCTTTAGATGATTCCTAGATACTTTGTAGTTTAAAATGATAAGCGGGAATCATATTCTTGTGCTCTAATTAATAAGATAGGATTCGAATGTTGTTAATCCTTTATAGAAATGATTGAACCATGATTCTTGAGTGATTATTGCTGATTGTTAATGTGATTTGAATGATAAAAGTTGATAAAAGTTTGTGTTTGATTGCTATGAATCCTGCAAAATATGTTATGTGTTTAAACAGCAAAATATGTCTATGCATAGTAGTTAAACTGCGAAATATGTTAGGTGTTTATGAAAGCAAAATATGTCTGTTTATGGTTTAAACAGCAAAATATGCAGAGGGGTCATTCTGCGAAATATGTCAAAATTTATAGAGCGAAATATGTTAATTTTTTTCTTTTAAACAGCGAAATATGACATCTCTTTTCATTCTGCGAAATATGACATGATTTTATTTAAACTGCGAAATATGACATGTTTTCAGAATTGACTAGAGTTGACCTTGTTTGACAGCCCTACCACTATTGGACTCTGTTTTGACTTTGGTTGACCCAGAGGGCGCGGAGGAGGGTCTGTTGACTTTACTAGTTGAGCAATTTAGACCATTGACCATAATTGACGCTTTCTCAATTTTTTATGTTAAAATAGACTTAATTATTTGAAACATAAACATTAAATACATCTAAAACAATCACAACAACAAGGATAATCAATTCAATCAGTGATATATATATATATATATAATATAAAGTATATATATAAACTATATATATATAGATATATAAATATATATAGATATATAGTAATATACATATATTTGTTTTTATAAGAACCATGGGATAATTCTTTCAAGCTAATCAGATCAAGAAGAAATTCAACAAGCCGCTTGTGATGAAGCATTGGTTCCCACTGATGATCGAGTCAAGATTGGTTCAAGCAATATGAGGAGTAATCCAACACTAACACAGAAGGAATCTACTTATCAAGTCATTTTGGATATCATCAAGAGTTCTCCATGCTACAATGCTTTCTTCATTACTGTTGATGTACCTGAAATCTACATGCAGCAATTCTGGTTCACCGTCAAAAAGATCAAGAAATCTTCATTCTATCAGTTTCAACTTGATGACAAGAAGTTTGAAGTGGATGTTGAACTATTTTGGAAAATTATTCGCATTTGTCCAAGCGTTCCAGACAAGGAGTTCGTTGCACCTCCACCTCATGATTCACTTGTCACCTTCATCAATAAACTGGGTTACAAAGCTCCACTAAAACTGATCTCAGGCATGTATGTTGATTACATGCATCAACCGTGGAGAACCCTTGCAACTATCATCAACAAGTATCTATCTGGGAAAACATCCAGTAATGACAGACTCTGACAATTAAGAGTTGAAATCTTATGGGGTCTGTTCCACAAGAAGAATGCTGACTTTGCTGCATTGATTTGGGAAGTATTCCAATACCAAATTGACTACATGTAATTATAACTCAGGAGACGTGAAATGATGTCCTATCCCAGATTTACCAAAGTGATCATCTACTACTTCCTTTCATAACACGACTCTATTTCTAAGAGACATGGTTCATATATCAACACAATTAAGGATGATGGTATATTGGGAAGGTTGAACTTTATTGGCAAAGGAGAACTTACACAAGTGTGTGGAGTGCCTATTCCAGATACGATGGTGAATGAGGAGATCGAGAACTCAGAAGCCTATCAGACTTATCTTGCTTTGTCCACTGGCACAAAACCTCCAAAGAAGGGAATAGGTAAAGGTGGAAATGGAAAGAGGGCAACAGCTACTCTAATGAAGAAAGGTTCAATCATAGCTGATGACAACATAATTCCTAATCCAGAAGATGCTCTCAAGTTAGGAAATTCAATCAGCATAAATAAGGCAGAAGAACAAGAAGAAGCAAGACAGGTACATGAAACTCATGAACGTCTTGTAACTAAAAAGCCAACAAGTGATAAAGTATCTAATTAATCTGATGATGACCAAGAAGGAATGTTAACTAGAAGAAGACCAAGTGGTGTTGTCATCAGAGATACTCTAAATGTCTCAAAGAAGAAAACAATTAATCGATTAAGGAAGCTTAAAGGCATTAAAATGTTATCTGACGCTGCACAATTAGCTGCTGACACACAAAAAGCCATCAAAGCCAGCAGACATGCTTACAGACACCAGCAACAAACCAGAGGCTCAAGTAAAGGAGCTGGTATTACACCAAAAGTTCCTGATGAGCTAAAAAACACATCTAAAGGCTCAAGTGAAGGAGCTGGTATTACACCAGAGGTTCCTGATGAGCCAAAAGGCAAGTCTGTAGCTCAAGATGATGATTGGGTTCTAATAAAGAGGAAATCATACTTTCTAGTGATGATGAAAGAACTGAGTTAGAGAAAGAAACAGCCAAAAGTGAAAAGGCGGATGATGAGTCGGCTGATGAAGATAAGGTGCATTTAGATGATGAAGTGCATACTGAGGAAGATGAACAAGCTAATGATGAAGCACATGATGATGAATATGAGCATGATGATGTTGAGAAGCATGATGATGCTGATGAGGAGATGAATGATGCTGAGAATGCTGACAAAGTCAAAGATGATCAAGTGATGGACGATGCAAAAAAGACAGATTCTAAGAAGATAGAAAAGGAGAAAGTTGATGAAGAGCGAACTAGAGATGACCATGGTGATAAAGGTGATCAAGCTAAAGAAGATCAAGTTGGGGTTATTATACCAAAAACATAACCAGAGAAGTCTGAAGCACCACCTACCAGCTCTAGTCTTTCCTTGTCATCTAACTATGGTAATCAGTTCCTTAATCTTTCCTCTGACACTTTTCTTGTTGGTACTGCTAAAGAACCTGCGGATACAAAGATTAATTCTCTGTTAGATGTTCAAATCTAACAAGAAACTCCTATTGTTTAGTCAGATCCATTAATCAATGTACTTGTATTTTTTATTCCTGAACAGACAACCTTAACACAACTTACAACACCACTACCAACACCATCAATTTCAATTGAAGCACCAACTATTACAACCACCATACATGATCCACTACCAGTAGTTCTTCAAAGATTATCTGACCTTGAGTGAAAGTTTGAAGCTTGGACCAAGGTTGACCACTCTAAGGCCATTAAAGAATCAGTGCAAGCCAACATAATCAACGAAGTCAAGAACCAACTACCTAAGTTTCTACCAAAAGCAGTCTTTGACTTTTTTAATCCCAAAATTGAAAGCACTATTCATAAAGTGCTCCAAAAGTCTCCCATCTTCTTTGCTCAATCCTCTACCACTCATGCTCAACCTTCTTCCAGAGCAACTGAGTCTCTTTTTGAATTGGAAATAAAGCAAATACTCATGGATAATATGCAGAAGAGTCACTCCTATCTTGATCATGACAAGCATCATGACCTCTACAATGCATTGCTGAACTCTATCCTTCTTGATGAAGCCATTGCAAGTAGAAATGTCAATCATGATAAAGTTCTGAGGAAAAAAGACTGTGGCGATGATCAAGACCCTACTGCTGGATCAGACCAATGGAAGAAGAAGAGAAGGAGAGGAAAATATTCTAAGCCATCTAAAGACAAAGTTCAGACTGGTTCATCCTCAAAAGGTAAAACTCAATCCAAGCCTTCATCTATTGATAAGCTAGTGAATACAGAAGAACCACTTCATGAGGCTAAAATGGATGTTGAAGAACCTGCTTTAGATGATGTGATTAATGATGCTAATCAACCACAAGATGATGTTGCACCAAAGCATGGAAACTCTACTTGGTTCAAGCAACCTTCAAGACCTCCTACTCTTGATCTAGAGTGGAATAAAGACAAAAAATTTAATGATGGAACAGAGCAGACTTAGTTTAATGATCTAGTCAATGCTGAGAAAGATCCACTCACCTTTAATGAACTTATGGTCACTCCCATTTACTTCTCTAAGTTTGCTATGAACTGTCTCAAGCTAGACAAGATCACCAAAGCAGACTTGGTTGGACCGGTCTACAAGCTTCTCAAGGAAACCTGCAAAAGCAGCATTGAACTGGAATACAACATGGACCAATGCTATAATTCTCTGACAGATCAACTTGACTAGAAAAATCCTGAAGGTGACAGATTTCCATATGACTTAAGCAAGCCACTACCGTTGCAAGGCTCCCCAGGTCACTTTACCTTTCTTGTCGATTTCTTTTTTAACAATAATCTTGAATATTTAAGGACAGGAAATTCAGAAAGGAAATATACTACATCAATCACCAAGACAAAGGCTGCAAAGTATGAATTAGAATTTATTGAAGAAATGATTCTAAAGCTTTAGAGTCCAATCAAAGTGGCTTATGACAACGATGTTGCACTTGGGATTTCTCACTATGGACCCAAGCATTAGTTATTCTATAGGTCACAAATCAACAGGTTCTCTAAACTTGATGTCTACTCCACAATGAAGATTTTAAGTGTGGTTAGTGTAAAGGTGGACAAGCAATTTGGGTATGGTTATTTGCAAGAGATTGTAGTGAGAAGAGCTGACTATAAATTATATACGTTCAAAGAAGGTGACTTTCCAAAACTACACTTGAATGACATCGAAGAAATGCTTCTTCTTCATGTTCAGAACAAACTTTTCAACCTCGATGGCAATGATGTTATTGACTTGGCAGTTGCACTGTGTATGTTTACCAGAAGAATCGTCATTCAGAAAAGGGTTGAAGATGTCCAACTTGGTATAGAGAATTACTAGAAAAAGATCAACATCACTCCATCACAAAAGGAATTTCTTGGAATCTCAGCCAAAGAGCCATACACTACCTCATATGATATGAAGGGGGTTGTTTATCTGAACTCAATAAAACGCAAGAGATTGATGCGAGCTGACGAGCTTTACAAGTTCTCTGGCGGAACACTCTAGTCTGTTCAACTCTCCATTACAGACAGCTAAACTTCAAGTTGGGATACAACAAAGATATGCCAAGGAGAAAATGGACAAACAAGGATCAGAATCAGACAGATATTATAGTGCAGTTGATTGACAAGCAGTTGTTGGAAAGAAGGATCATGCAAAGTTTGGAAGGATTGGTTGGTGCAAGAAAAGTTGAGACGGACTACCAACTACTGCAGCAAACTGTATGACTTTGTCATACTTAGTTTATCTTGTCAGGTCCTATCTCATAATCTATCTTGTAAAAATGTATATATGTAGTGTAGATTTGTTAGTATCTATGTGTTGAGTATAATTTTTCATTAAATTCAAAATGTTTCAAAATATGTACTTAGCACTATATCCTATCCTCATGAATTGAGGGGGAGCATTAAAATGTTCCTAATAAGCATGTTAATCAGTAACATTTTTCTCCCTAGAAGCTTAATTTTAAATCAATTGATATCTAAAATATCAAACAATTTGACATTTTTTACAAGGGGAGAAATAGAGATTAAAATATAAGGCAAATGATCTAAAAAAAAGCATCGAAGTTATCACGTTTCTCTTTTATAAGCATCCAAGTTTTAATTTTTCTAAAGAATTCAAATCTTTTGCTAATCTTCCTATTGTGGCATTGTTTAACAAAAAATCTGACGTGGCATGATTTTAATACAATATTACCGTTACACTCTTTTTCCTAATGTCATATGTAGCCCCTAAACCTTTTTTATACAAATCTACCCCTTTAACTCGATTATTTAATCTTTTCTTCGTCTTCCATTCAATCTCTTCCACCACCATCATACCATCGTACCTCCTTCTCCTAACCACCACCTTCTCTACTCTCCGCCACCAGTAGACCCCACTTCCCTTTCCACACTTCCCCACCACCACCATCACCACCTCGTAAGCTGTAACACATATCTAAAACCAAAATCCCTATAAACCCAGATCTAAAATCAAAATCCCTACAAAAAATTAGATGCATCACGCAGATTGTAGTGTCTCAGTTTTTGCAGTATTGTAAAACTAGGTGTATCTTTGAAACTTGGACATGTTACATTGACTCAAAAGTTTATAGGAAATAAGGCGGTTGGGGCAATGAGAGAGTATATTAGGAATGTGGTTAAGGAATCAAGGTTAGTTGAGAAGGTTGAGGGCGAAAAAATTGATTTAGTAATTGGGTCGAGTGGTTCGATTAAAATGATTAAGAAGGTGAATTTTATGAGGTGGAATGGGGGTTTAGTCAATGAGATTGGTTTGTTTGAAGGTTTTAGGAGGGAGTGAAAGTTGAGTAAGGAAGAGTTGAGGGAGCTCATTGAAAAGTTGTGTGATGACAAGGTTGATGGGAAGGTGTTTAAGAAACGTTCAGCGTTTATTTTGGCTGCAGTGGTGTTGATGGATGAGATATTTGAGTTGTTTGGGATTAAGGAGATAGAGGTTTCAGGGTTTCCGTTGGAAGAAGGTGTGATTGCGAAGAAGTTGGTTGAGGCTTAAGATGGGTTTGATTTGAATGCAAATGCTAGGTGGATGTCGGTTTTAAGGCTTGCGTCAAGGTTTTGTAATAAGGAGATGATGACTTTTGCGGCTTCTTATGCTTTTATTGCGCAGGGGATATTTACAGGATTAATAAAGCGGGGCGAGATTGGTGAGCGAAATGAAGTTTTATTGGATGATAAGGATCTTGAATATATTGAGGCTGCTTGTTTGCTTCATAATATTGGGTTGATCAATGGGAAAAAGGGATACCATAAACGATCATATCATATTATCATGAATGGGGAGAATCTTAATGGATACAATGCTGAAAAGATTAAGATAATTGTGTTGCTTGCTAGGCATCATAGAAAGAAAATTCTAAAACTCAATCATGATTCTCTCAGTGAATTTACAGATGAGATGAAGCATAAGATGAGTTTTTTGTACAATCATCTATCTCTCTGCAGTTGATAAGTGTAAAATACACATATCCATTTATACTTAAAATGACCCAATTAAACCCAAAACAGACTAAAAATGGCAAAAATATGCTTGTATTTGTGTTTTGTGTGTGCATGTATGGATAAATCACAAATCACAAGAAAACAGTCAAAAGCAAGCAAGCACGGACACGAGAATCAGAAGAGTACAAAGCCGAAGCCAGAAAAGTCAAGCCCTCAGTCAAATCCAGCCAAAGAAAGTCAAATCATGGTCAACAGTAGTCAACCACTAGAAGACAAAACCTTAAAAGTTACCAAATGAGTCCCTTAAGTTTCAAAAGTTACAAAAATGGTCCTTTAAACCCTAAATGGGCCATACCCGGATCCATAAGCCCAGAATCCTAGCCCATTTCTCTTTTATAAAACCAAAAGGGCTGTTTTTGCCATTTCTTAAAAAGGTTCTACACTTAAAATGTTATAAACCAAAGACAAGGACTGAAAGTGTCATATGCCCAAAGTTCAAACCGAATTACCACTTTTCAATTATAAAAGAAGGGCGGGAAGAGCTTTTTATTGTTCATCGTCTTCCACATTTAACCAAGGGTCAAAAATCAAAGGGCAAATCACAATTAAAGGGTACGTTAGTCAATTTAAGAGCTCCTCAACACAATGGCAGTGTAACACCCCCAAAATGGGTCGCAGCGGAATAAGGATCCGGGGCGTGTTACTTCAAGATCAATAGCACAAGATATATATAAGAACGACACAAAAAGTCGTTTAAATTGATATATTGGATTTAATTAAAAGACATATTACAAAAGCTTATAGCTTCACTTGTTCCTTGTTTAATATTACAAAAGATGACATAGATTTCCCAAAATATGATATAAAAGTCTTTAAGCGTGCAATCCAAAACGTAACCCAATGCATCCTTGGCACCTCGTGCCTATTGACCTCCTGAAAACATTGCTTAAAACGTCAACAAAAATGTTGGTGAATTCATAGGTTTATGTATTTAAATTATGCAAGACCGTAAGACTTTCCCGTGATGTTACAACATATGCAAACAATCACAAAACCAGATTACATTTACACTAAGTTCATAACACTGAAGCTCGACAGTCTTGTTCGCAAAATATTGCTACTCAGTCCGAAATGATGTTCTAACCCGAAAACATCCCTGATTCGACATGCTATAACGTTCGTTCCCGGTGATAGCTAGTCACCCGAACGGGGAGGTCGTTTCCCAAATAGATCTATTAAATAACATTCGCGCTCACATAATGTAATTCCCAACTACATCTATGCAATTGACAGTTCATGATAATGGGCTTAACTTGGGTTATCGCTACTTAGGCAAACATGTAATCAATGCAAAATATCCACTTGCGTCCAATTTGTAAAACAAAGCATGTTTCCACCCCAAATAATAGTAAATCAGTAAAACTGTAAAAAGTGTGGGGCTATGAACTCACCTCAAGTGAGTGATCTGATAATTTATATCAAGTGTGGGAATGCTTCACGATTATTCCCGAATGCAACCTAATTTAGATCCTCTAGTACCAAAACAATGTGCCTAGCATTTCTTAATCGCGATATATAACATGCAAACATTTAAGAACCTCGTATACTCCCTCCCTAGCCACGTCGTTACGTTTTCTTTAAAAGTTTACGTGAGGTTTATGCAATATTCGAGTGTAAGGGCTATTGTTTATGTCAAAGACAAGTTTTTCATATAAGTAAAGCACTTAAGCCCTAGTTTGTCATAATCCATCTTTGTACATGCGTTTTAGATGGGTTCTTGCACCACACAAGTATAACACGCGCATATATAGGTACGTGAACCATAGATGTATCGTGACACAAGTCTAGAAATCAAAAGACAATTAAACTATGAAATGTAAAGTGTTGGGTGTGACTTACAAAGGTCCTATAGCACTTAGTTTTAGAAGTGGATGTGTAGTATGCTAACCCTTAGCTCGTATACCCCTTGTGCACTCGTTGTATAAACCCTAGCGTGTGTTGTGGGTTCGAATGAAGTGAATGAATGTGTTTGGGTGCGGTTTGTAATCCGACGCAAGAAGAGGAAATGTTTAACCCTTTTTAAGAGTGTGTGAGTTTGTAAAAGTGTAAAATGATAAGAGTGTGTTTATATTTATAGGCAATAAGGCTAGTTATATTTCCTAGTCACATACTAACCCAAACCGTGCCCTAATCCAAGTAGTTTTTAGGGTTTCTAGTTGGTTACTCATTGTTTTGTTAAAACCACCAAAGTACACTCCTTAATTGCTCAATCTAAGTACAAGATTACACTAGATATAGAGATCTTATGGTTTGTGTGTGTGTCCCTTGCTTAGCCGCGGCATCAAGATGCACAAGGAAGTAAATGGGTTATTAACCATTGTGCATTTGTTAGTTAGGGGACACTAGGTACCAAGTTTAATTAACCATGGGATGTACATGTACCTTTAAGGATCATTAGGGGATTTCTAGTTGGTATAAGCACATGGACGAATTGTTTTGTGGGTTTAAACTACCCACATTCGGCCTATAAGAGTTAATAACATAAGAATTTATCAAATTTTGTGTTTAAGGATTAAAAGTGGGTATTGGTTTGAGTCTAGGTAAGTTTAGGTATTTTCGGGGTGTGTCCAAATGTATTTCATTGCGATACGTAACCCTTTTACGTGACCAATAAAAATAAAATACGCAAAGTTAATAATTACCCTCTTAATAATTATTTACTACTCAGTTGATGTAAACCTTAATTTATTTGATGACCGTTTACATTAAATGGTTATTTCTAGTCTACGCGATATTATTCTAAAGGTAAATAAAAAGTAAAGCGTATTCGTGTCCAACAGTAATTAGTGACGAATATTAGGAGTCATAAAATGACCTGAAATTGAGAAATGTTACAGTAAATTTGTTTCTTCAGAACTCGGGTCTGAAGAAAGACTATAAAGGAGGGGTGCATTATCAAATTGTTTTGTTCTTCAACACCTTAATGAATGACTTGAGATTAAATTTCCTAATTTTTTTAGTGAAGTACTAGCAGATGGTACATCTTAATCAATGGTAGTTAACGAAGGTGAATCGGTTGGATCAACAGCTCTTGGAGCAGCAACAGCTACTGAATCTAGAGAAACAACACGTAGTGGAGGATTGAAGTACTCATCAAACAATGGTTGAAACGGGATCTCATAGTCTTTCTTGGATGGTGGAACATAAGGTGTTGGAGAAATTGAGTTTTACACGAGCCATGAACTGATGTATCCAGGAGTCAATTGATGAAGTCCGAGTCCTGAACCATGTTGATCAGAAGTCATTGACCATTTGAGTACGGGAGCACACTTATATTGAAAAGATCTTATCCGAGTTAAACCGTATTGATCTCATTTTATTCACTTTTCTCCCCCTCAAAAATTGCATATGTTGTTGCCATTTTTTATGAACAAGTGAATTAAAATACAAGATAATGTACGTTGATCTACTTGTTCATTGAATGAGCATGAGAACGTATAGAAGTTTTTTTTGGGTAAAGGGTTTCCTCAGTAAATGTATTACACCAAAAAGCATTTAAGTACAAAAGGTATAGGTGAGTTCCTACACCCCAGCCCGTTAAATGGGGCCGTAAAACATTGTGTTTGACAATAAACCAAACTCAGGTACAAGACTTTAAAAAGGCTACTAACCAAAATCCACACTAAATAATAAAGGCACAACCACTCTTATTATACCGAAGAAAAGAAGGTAAACAACTCTTCTAACGTAATAAAGCCATCGAGATGGCAACATAAGCTCCTGAAAAACTACTCGACAATAGCTAACACAAGCATCTTCCACATAGCCTACATGTCTAACTTCCACTTGATTCGAACCAATAGGCTTCAACGGAAATAATATCGACCCCTTAACCAAATATACGAACCAACCCCACTACTGGACTTTTCCATCATCTTTAAAATGAGCCTAGTTCTCTTGCAGCTGCAATATACATCCATGGGCTGCGTCCATTCCTATAAGATTTGCACAGAACACCTATGGTAATCAACATATCTAATCACCACGTAAACCACGCATACTCAAAAGAACGATAAACTGCACCCTCTACGCGATGATTTGATGATGATTCTCTATATGTCCACCTTCACTGAATCAATAGCAATAGTAACAAACCCTAGGGAAATGTAGTAGCAGCCACCATGGAGAACACAAACACGGATGTATCACAATATAAACCCTAAATAATTAGGGTTTCTAGGATACTATGAGCCACCAATCCTCCAACTACCCATCAACTCCAAGAAGGAGATTCGTCATGGGAATTCAATCCCCAAACAACCAATGATCAGAGTGATAAACTCTCAGATCCAAATGAATGATCATCTATAAAAGAGATCATTGAGTAACCCAAGCCATAGATCATAAGTGGGTACCAGTATCCATGAACCCATAGCATCAAACTCTAATAGAATAGAGTTCCAACAAGAAGGGAGGGTCGAAACCCTACCCTTACAATCGACCAACAAAGAAAAAAGGATAAAAATGGTAGCCAACACCTAGCAAACACAAAGGAAATGAAACCTTAAAAGCTTAAGAATCCAATCAGACCATGAACATAACTCAAAAGGGTTTTAAACTTAATAGGAATGATTAAAAGAGGATCAGGATAGGTTTGAGGATATGGCAGCCAGATTTAGGGTTTTTCTCTCCCAAAGGGAGAGAAAACACACACACATACACACACACCTTTTGTATTACCTAGAATTTATAGAAGTTGTAGATAAGACTGCTAGTAAATAAGAAGATTTCTCTTCTTTTGAAGATAAACCGCACTAAAGTGTACACATTTCTTTTCTATGAGGAGCAAGGCCTGAAGTGTTGTTTACAAACGTCATTTAACACTGAGGACCGAGGCTTGAACTGTTGTGTTCAAACGTCATTTGAAAATGAGGATCGAGGCTTAAACTGATGTGTTCAAATGTCATTTGCCAATGAGGACCAAGGCTTGAACTGTTGTGTTCAAATGTCATTTGATAATGAAGACCGAGGCTTGAACTAATGTGTTCAAACGTCATTTGATATTGAATCCTGGGTTTTGAATTGCTTTGTTCAAAAGCCATATATGTCTTTGATAAGATGTTGAGAACAGCCTGAATCCAAGTACCAAGGTACGATTTGTATGACCTGCATTGGACACAAGAAGAGCATGGAGAAATAGAAACATTGGATCCCCTATTTTTGTTGGGTTCCAAGTGGTTTAGTAGTCTAGCTATCTACAATCTAGCAGGTTTTGTTTTTGGTTTAATTTTCGGTTGAGCAGCTGTGTTCACACTCGAACAACATGTGTTGTGTTCTCTAGGTCGCACCATTGAGATGCACTACTTGGTTTTATGTTCTTCATTACAGTTGATTTAAAAGGTTTCCTAGGAGGCACTATTTTAGTGGAAGTGAATCTAGTTAAAGGAAACTTATTTCCAGCTAGAGTGAAAGTCCTTCTTGTGGGTACCCATTTATATCCAACATTTTTAAACATTTTACCAGTAGTTTTCCATTCTTTCTTTTTAATGCTCTTAACAGATTTAGCTCTAGCATGTGCATTCACATTAGACAAAAAAAAAAAATAATTCACCACACACAGATCATGATTTGCATCAAATAAGCATTTTTTGCATGTAGAGCACACAGATTTAGACATACTATTTCCTTTATCCAGACTAGACTTAACATTCCTAGTGTGGGCTTCTACTCTTTGATATTTCTGGTTGCTACTTGATGTTTGCAGGATCCTAGTGTTCTTTGTAGTACTTCTAGTGATTGATCCGCTAGCATTAGTAGAACTTTTTACATTTGTAGAAAGCACTAAAGGTTTGTTAGTGGTCTGAGTCTTGTGTGGATCTACTTGTTTTTGTGTGTTATTTTCTGATGTTGTACTAGTCTTTGCAAAAGTGACTTTCTTAGCTTTGTTCATTGGTGTGACAGCAACCAACTTCTTACTTCTAGATGGGGAACTATGACATGTATCACTAACATATACTAACAACTCCTGAATTTGTTTCGTGTACATACAAGCATAAGCTAACGCATTATCTAAAGGATTTGAGGTTCTAGCTTGTTCAACTATATCACGAAGAGTGTCAGCATTTTCTTTAGTGATCCTATTGTAGTCTACATGTGCTTCCCTATTATTCTTAAGCTTTGAGGAGAGTGGTTCCAAATCTATCTTAAGCACTGCTGGGGTACTCACTTTTGGCTTATTCACAGATCAACATTACTGTTCTTTATGATTTCCGCTGTGCTTATTAATGTTGTTTGTAAAACTAATCCTTGATGGGCAAAACGATCACCACAATTGGTATCAGAGCGGGTTGCTCTTGATATCTAGGGTTACAAGGTTTTTAATCGTGTTTATTTTTTGTTTTTAACTAAAAGGCGAAATCGGTGAAACTAGGGTTCTGAAAGAAATCCTAATTCAGAAAACAGAAAATAAGGGTTTAGTTAGTGCTTTTATTGTCTCGATCACAGATGTAAAGAAGAATAGGCTTCTTGATTAAGAGGCTACTGAATTTGGTGATCTTGTATACGAAACCCTAACTATACTTACAGGTGTTGTTACAAAGTTTTTAGGGTTTCGCTGGTATTTGATCTGCTGGTTTGTAAATGTTTCTGGTATTCGAGCTCTGAATGTTAAAACAGCAGGTATCAACAAAGAATAGATTCAAACGATTCCAATAGAAGACTCAAGGTTTTTGTTGATATTCAAAAAGAAGGTACAACAAATAATCGACAAAAAGATTTTTTTAGTCGCTTAAAGCTGTAAAGAAGCAGCAGATTCGTTGTGTGTTTTGTTGCTGTAAACGCATCATGTTGCTATACTTGGTGTTCGTCTTTGAAGAAGCAGATGTTATAGGTCTAATGGTTTTCAAAGTTTGTCTCAGATGCTGCTAATAATGATGGTGTTAAACCTACTTGAATAGTAATAGTGATTTATGTTTAGAGAGATAGAGAAGCTACTGCATGTTAAAATGGATAGCAGTTGCACTAATTAGGGTTTCAAACTTTGATAGCAGTTTAAGAAATAAACAGTGGGTAACTATCATCTACAAAGCTGATGTTGCAAACTCAGGTATGGAAGTTTGTTTTTGGATTTGGTTTGAGGTTGTTATTGAATCAAGTGAATGTTGGTTAAATAAATAGAAGCAGCGTGCTGGCAGTTATCACAGACAGATTGGCTATGATACGGGGTATGATTATGCAGATTGATTTTTTTATTTTGGAATGTGTCATAGTAATGGTCCTAGTTTTAAGGGATTATATTTGTTCCATAATTAACTCTGTATGATCATTGGTCGTGAGTATTAGCAGACGTAGATTTGGAATAAGGATTTGCTTTAAAGAAAAATCCCTAATTTTTAGGGATAGTGATCTTATTCCTATAATGATGCGTGGTTTGGGATTTGCTAACTTGATAAAATCTATAGTGAGCATGAGATTAGTGCTGCTCAATGTTCACAAAGAAAGTTAATGCTGCTGATTGTTTATAAAGAATACAAGGTTGATTTTCTATGCTGCTGGTATACATACTGCTGCCAGGTTTGTGGATGGTTTCAACTGCTAGCTTTGGAGAAAAGAAACTTTGTATTACAAGTTAGTATTGTCCTTTGATTTTTAGTGCTGCTAGTAATAAGTGACGGTTTAGCAACAGTGTAAGTGTCACTAATTGACATGGGAGGAAGGAGTATTAGTATTAGTGACTGAATTGCCATAGTTTTGTGACGGATCAGTGACAGGTTAGTGACCTTTCAAGTATCTAAAGATCCTCTTCAGGTGGTAACACATCTGAAAGAGCTGAGGGTGGTAGTCAATCTGGATAAATCCAAACTAACTACAAGAGAAACAATGACTGTGAACAATATAAGTTATGCGGAAACTAACTTATACTGCTAAGAAGAACAATGAATAAAATAGAACTTTGATTACTATTAATCTACTAGATTATAGATTACTAACTATGAATATTTGTGAGAGAGTTATATCTCTAATAAGATGGCTAAAGCTACCACATACAAAGCATGCCTTTTTAGTAAATCCATATCCCAAACCCAGCCTTTTAGACATTAAACCATTCCAGTCTCTCTTGTCAACTTTAGGACTTGGACTACATGTGTTTTGTTCTTAAACAGTTTCCCTAGGAGTTTTTACTTGCTTAACAGTATTAACAAAAGCAAAAGATACTTGAAAGGTCAACCTAAATTGGGCCTTTGGTATCCTAGAGATTTACTATTTGACTTGGAAGATTTTTTTGATAGTGATTATGTTGGAGCTAGCCTTGACAAGAAATCCACAATAGTATGTTGTCAATTTCTTGGCAAAAGGTTAATTTCATGGCAATGTAAAAAGCAGACTATAGTTGCAAACTCTACTACTGAAGCAGAGTATGTTGCTGCTGCTAATTGCTGTGGGCAGGTGTTATGGATCCAAAATCAAATGATTGAATATGGGTTCAACTTCATGAACACCAATATTCATATTGATAATGAAAGCACCATTTGTATTGTGAAGAATCTAGTGTTTCATTCTAAAACCAAGCACATTGAAATAAGGCACCATTTCATCAGAGATTCTTATGAGAAGAAGTTAATTCAAGTGATCAAGATTCAAACAGACCACAATGTTGCAGATCTTCTCACAAAGGCTTTTGATGTTAGCAGGTTTAATTTTCTGATTGCTGGCATTGGATTACTTAATCTCTGAAGTATTTTTTGAGAAGAGGTTAATTAAGATTGGATGAAAGGGAATGTATCATAAAGTAGAAGTGGGTGAAGGGTCAGGAAATCTCATTAAACCCCAACACACATCCATAATTGTATCACTATCTAATCTTGAACCAATCACTGTTCTATCACAATCTTAACCCAAAAAGACTCAAAAACCTAGGAAATCCAAAAGGACCACTGAGATATCTTAGTATAGTGGACCTATTCACCTTGATGCATATGAGACTGTCTATAAGGAGTGGGAAGACAGAATGGAAAGGGCTGCCACTACTGCTTTTAGTTTAGAAGCAGAGCAGGACAATGGTAACATAAATAGGACCCAATCCATGGAAACACTTAATAAGTCTTTTCTTTAAGGAACTGATTTAGGTAGTGGTCCTAGGTGCCAAGATAATATATTGAGGGGTGTAGAAGCTTAAATTAGGTTTGAGGCTGCATCTAAATAGTCTAATGATCCACCTCTCTCAAGAGTTAACACACTTGGAAGTGGGGAGGACATCATGAAACTAAAGGAATTGATGGAACTTTGTACAAAATTGTCTGAAAGGATTCTTGATAATAATAAAAAAAACATAAATAGTGAATTAGTAAGAAAAAGAAATAAGAGATATAGTAAGCTGAAAAACAAAAAGAGAGTTGTGTGATATAAAAACAGATAGAGTGAATTGGTGAGAAAAAGAAATGAGAGATATAGTGAGATTAAAAAACAGAAAGAGAGCTTGTGAGAATCAAAATTGATGATGGAAATGCTTTTTGGAAAGAAATTGGGGTTAATACTAGTGTCTTAAAGTTAATGCTGCTCAGCTTAAACTTAATGCTACTAAACTTAAGTTAATGCTGTTAGCCTTAATTTACTGATGCCCGTATTAGTTTATGCTGCTAGGCATACACTTACTATTGTTAGGCATAAGTTAATGCTGCCAGGCATAACTTGCTACTGCTGGGTTAGTTAATACTGTTAGGTTTAACTTAATGCTGCCAGTTTAAGTTAATGTTGTTGAGGGTGTGGTATGTGCTTAAACACACATACCTTTTACCTAATAAAACGAGCTAAAAAGACCAAAAATGAACGAAAATGACATAAAAATGCATTGTATATGTGTATTTTATGATTTGTGTCTTGCAGGTACGGATATTAAATAAAAGGAAAAAATCAAGCACGGGAATAGAAAGAGCGTGAGAAAACGAAGCCGAAGGCGTATTTATCCTTAATGGGCCAACCCGTACCCATTTTATTGGGCCGGGTCAGCCCATTAAGAATAATATTTATAAAACTTAAGCCTTAAATAAACTTACAAGTCCAAGCCCATTATATTTAGTCAAAGCCCGAATACCAAACCCAACCCCTGGTCAATCCACCTTATAACTCCAGGTCAACATTACTGTTGATCTTCTTTTCCCTCTCATTTTTTACACAGAGCAACACATGCTCAGGGTAAAACCAATTCACCCACACGTCTCAAATGTTTCTAGAAGCTTGCCAAGTCTGACACGTCTGACACCAAGGCCACGCTAGCAATCCCAATGAATCTTATTGGAGGATAATACGTGGTGTGATCTAAGGGCTCAGATTGATTGATTTGAGGTTGTTATAATTCAAATGCTTGGATTGAAGGATTGGGGGAGCGTCTCAAGGCCTAGAACCTTCTCTTTATTGCTATAAATATGGATCTAGAATAGGAGTAGTTTAGGAGTAGTGTAGAATAGCTTTTTATGTAATTATACCTTTTAAGCCTGTAATCTTTTCAAGTAATTAATAAAATTCAGTTTAATTAATAATTGTGTTCTTACTATTGTTTTTACTTATAAGTAGTTGGTCTTAAAGTGCTTCGAATTTACTTTAATAAGCTCAACTAAGCTCTCAATTTCTTTTAAGCTATCTCTTATTAAGCTAAGCTTGTTTTAAGCTAAGCTTGTTTTAAGCTTAACTTAATAAGTTCATTACTCAGATTACTTAAAAATGGTCATCACAAGCTGCTTTGGATGATAAGCCAACACAGGTTGGGTTATGGGCTTTTACAGCTTATCTCTGATAAGTGGGAGCTGTTGATAAGCTCTTTTAAGCATTTCTGACCTTGTTTAAGTAGAGGTCTACAGTACACTTTCTCTTTTACTTTATTGAAAGCTTGATTATCTGGTACTGCTTATAATTTTATGCTTATTATGTCACTTAATTATTCTTCTTATTGATTATTTATGCTTATTTTGTTTTAAGTTAGCTAAATATGCTCAGTTCTTAGTTTAAATTAGCTTAGTTTAAGTTTTATTAGATGCTGCTTAGTTTTTAGTTACAATAGCTTATTAATGTAGCTTAATATCTAGTGCTTTTTCTCATGAGGTTTTTGATCATTTGTCTTTAATTGTCACAGTAATTAGTCTGTTTTAGCTTATTTGAGTTTTTGAGATCTGTCTTAGCTTTTAAATGGATTGTTAAAACTTAAAGGGGTGTTTGGGACAAGCAGGATTAGCATAGCTAAGACTGTTTGTGTAGCTTTTAGGTTTCAAAATCAGATTCAATAAGCTCTAAATTAGTCTAAATATAAGTTTCCATCAGCTTAAGAATAGATTTGTTAAGTTTTCTAGTTGTTTTATCAAATGTTTAAGTTTGCTAGTTTAAAAGTATTTCAAATTGCTTATTTGTGTAGGATTAATTAGGGTATGGTTTTTGTGCTTAAAATGAGTATTTAATACATCTGTTTTGAATTGTTAAAATGTGGAAAAAACTTTAGAGTGTGCCTTGAGCAAAACAGTCAATAAAGATAGTATTTTGTTTAAGCAAAAAGTCCTTAATTTGCAAACAATTTAAGATTATTTCCTAGCTTAGCTTAGATTTATTTTTGTATCAGTTAGCTTATTAAGTTCTGGATTTAAGTTGTTTTAAGTTTTTAGTTTCACTTTTTGCAAATTAAGTCTTAGAATTAAGTTTCATATCTGTCATTCATTTCTAGAAAAGCCAAAAATATAGTAGCTAAACTGTCACTTTTAATTCCCTTTTTCAGCTTATTTACTTATTCATTGTGCTTAAAGTCAGCTTTTTTGTGATTTTTGGGGACTATTCTTAATCTGTTTTTAGCTTTTGGCTTATTACAAGTGCTTATTTGTCCTTAGGCTTAGCTTAAAGTTTGTCAAAAATCTTTGTAAACTGTCTTTTTGTCTGCTGTCTAAATAGCATTTAATAGTTATTCAGTTTGTGTCCTTTGCTTATTTTTAGTCTTTTGTGCTTATTAGGTATAGGACTTAATGCATTTTCAGGTTTTAGCTTTTTCCAAGTGCTTATTAGTTTTCTTTTTAGCCCAAAGTTTGTTTTAGCTTGTTTGCTTTTCTTAGTTGCTTGTTTAATCTAGAATCCCAAAGTGTTTAGCTTAAAAAATCAAAGACTTAAAATAAAAATCTGTCACTTTTGTTAAGCTTTTTCTTAGCTTATTTTTAAGTTTTAGTAAAAAGTTTATTTATTAAAGTTTCTTAGTTTTGCTTATTTTATAGCATTTTCAAAAAACGAAAAGAAAAAAAATGTTTTCTCAAAAAGGTAGGTCACAAGACTCGAACCTCTCCCCTTCACACACACAACACCTCTACCACTACGCATTGAGGTCTTTTTCATAAGACCCTTACTCCATTTAATTGTTATATGCATTCTTAGATTTTGCTTATTTGTTTATTTAATAGCTTATTCGGTTTAGCTTATTTTCCCGTTTTATTTTTCCTAAGTGTTAAATAGTTAAAAGCATCTTTCTTAAATTTTTCCGATTTTTATAAATTAGTTTAATATTTTTTATAATATTTTTAGATTAAATTAGTTTTTAATTCATAAAAAATTAAATAAAAGTTAAAAAAATATAATTCTTTTTTCTAAAATTATTTTTAATCATTTAGGACTTTTTAGATTTGAAATTTGCATTTTTAGGGTTAAAATTTAATAATTTAGGTTTTTTGTCTCTTTTTTAAATTCCCGTTATCGTTTTAATGCTTAATGTTTTAATTGTGCCTTTTTAGATTAGCGTGACTTACATTTATTTTTCAGTTACGTTATTAGAATTAGAAACCAAATACAAATCTTTTATGATAATCAAGCTCGATTCCCGACATAAACGTGAATTTCCATTCACCTCTCACCGAGGAGAACGATACCCGTGTTGAATCAATATTATCTTTCCTAAGTTATTAAGTGTTGGTATGATACTCTTCTTATGTAGAAATGTATAATTATATATATATATATATGTATCGATATATTATATAATAGTATATATATAATTATGTATATACATATATGTATTTTATATATATCATATATATTTGAGGGTTATTTGTTTGATACGTATAAAAACGAACATCAAAATGGCGCCGCTGCCGGGGAGAGGTGTAGCGATTTTTGCGGGATTGTTCATGTTCGAGCCTTGAAGATCCTTTCCACGTGAAAGTTTTCGTTTTATTTTATATAAAAATACAAAAATATTTTACATTTCTATTCTTATTTTCTTTTATTTTAATATTAAAAATAACAGTTTGTTAATTGTCGTTTCGGCTCATCTTTAGTTAACAAACTAAAAGAGAGGTATAAGGAGGGTCGATCCTACGAACTTCGATCCGAAAGGAGAAGGTTTTTAAAAGCTTCGCGCTTACCCGCTCCTCCGCTTCTTTGTACATTTTCTAGAGAGCTACCGTACACGTTTGACTTTCGGTTACCAAAAATATTTTTCTTGTTTAAAATACATAAAAAATTCAAAAAAATACTCTTCTTAATCTCATTTTGTTTAATTCTTATGTTGACATTCACCCCCACGTAGTTGTTTTAAGTGTGGTGGCCCGTTTGGTGATATGTTTTAACAGTGTACTTGTGTGCGGTGTAGAAGAAATTATATGGATGAAGTTTGTTCTGTATGTTGGAGATGGAGATTCATTCGCTTATGATCCAAATCCGAATTCTTTCAATGATTCTCTAAATTTTTCCGACTACCCTCCACAACCTCAGTACCAGACGTATTCTTGTGAGTTATGTAGGAACGATGCTCACTATGGTTATGATTGTCCACCTCAAGTTCCGTTTATCTACAATCAAGACTTGTGTTTCAATCAAAACTTTGATAATAGTAATTTTCCACAAACTTCACCAAGTTTTCCACAGCAATATCTTTGTTGTGAGAACTGCGGGGGTCCTCATGAGACTTTTCAATGTCAACCGATGAATCAAAATTACTATGAACCTAACCCTTGCTATAATTCTAATTCTTCCGGTTTTGACCAAATGTAACCCCTGCAGTATTCCGTCGTTCATCAACCCCCTCAAGAAATGAGTACGAAAATGTTGCAAGCTAGAGAAAATATAATGGAAGCTATACAAGACTTTTTAAAGAAGTATATTCAAATACCTCCTAAAGAAAATAGTATGGCTTTATTGCTAGCTGAGGAGAGATTTCATAAAATTAAGCAAGCTATAGAAGAAGAGCAAAATCAACCAGAGAATATACAAGAATTGCTACTCAAACTTATTAATGATTTGCAAATTCTTAATGGAATTAAACTAAAACAAGAAGGGCAGGCAGCTAAAGTTAGTTCTTAATATTGGAAGCCTCCTATTTTCTATGATGACGATAATGACTATGATTACGAAGAGAGTACTATTCCTTTGATTGAAATTGATTCTCAAATACCTCCGTCTATTGCAATCACACCTGTTTTACCGACTTTGGAACCGGAGGACTCTCTCATCATGGGGAATGAGGAACTTAGCACTATTCCTGAAAAGGAATCGGACGAATTCATAAAGTCTAGTGTTAAGGACCTTAACCCAATCCCAAGTGAGTCCGAGGATACTTCCGAGAGTGATAGTGATTGTGATTTATCTTTGTGTGATGATTTCTCTCCCATTAACGTTTATGAGGAAAAATCGATGACTTTCTCTAACCCTCTCTTCGATTCAAATGATGATTTTACCTCTAGTGATGACGAGTCACTATCCGATGAGGACGTTCCGAAAGAAAATGTTAAAATTTACTCGAACCCTCTTTTCGAATTCAATGAAGAATACATCTCTAGTGACATAAATCCTCTTTTTGATGAGGTGTTAGAGAACATCGAGAGTAAAGACTCTTATGTTTCTAACCTTGATGATCCGGATTTGCTTATCACACCTCTTTCCGATGCTAATGAGGATGAATGTTTTGACCCAGGTGGCGACGTTGATGAGATTGAGTTTCTACTTCACCATGATCCGTCTATTCCTACGATAAGCGTTGTTTCCATTCTCAAGGGGTTCATCGATGAACCTCCTCTCGAAGAAAATGACAATTTATTTGATTTGGAATTTAAAACTAATGATTGGAAGAAAATTTTGTACGAAGCTCTAATTAATGATTTGATGACCGGGGACAAAGTTTTCGACCCCGGGATTCATGAGGAAAAATTTTCTCCTACATATGTAAGCTTGCCCTTTGAGGACCGCCATTATCTTTCCTTCACATATGTTATCCGAATTTTCCTTCCTTATTTCACTTATCTGGTGAATTCTTCTGTTCCTCTCTCCTCCGGGAGTGAGGATATCATTTTTGACCCCGGCATCTCCGCTTTTCATTTTTCTTCTTTAGAGCCGGTGGCATATGAATTTCCGATGGAAGTTTCCTCTTCCACGTGTTTCTTCCCTAATATCACGATGATATGGGGAGAGTCAAGCTAGAGACTCACACAAAAACAAGCGCTTCGTGGGTGGCAACCCATGCTTATCCCTAGTTGTAGTATATTAGTATAATAATTAAGAATAAGTGTGATGTGAGGAGGCTCGCCTCTTCCTTTCTCATGTTTCGTGTTTTGTGTTTTATGTCCAGGATTGCCCCAGATTTTGAAGTCTCTCGTGCTCGTGGTTTTGTCTATCGTTCACTCGATCTTTAATCCTTCGCACGTTTATATATAGGAATCCGATATCCTAGATCTTATTGATTAACGTTTATCTATTAGCATGATTAATAAACGGCTTTATATTTACGTAGAGACCCCTAAATATTTGGATTATGCCTTGAAATTAGTATGGGGGTGACAGTCTCACATTGAGGACAATATGTAGTTCTAGTATGCGGGGGATCTTTCGATTTGATCTTACTTGCATTTGCCTTGTCTTCATGTAACCCCGCTTTTCTACCAAAAATATGTGATTTTATACCAAATTTAAAAAAAATAAAAATAAAATAAAATAAGTGTTTAGACACGTAGTTTTTTCTTTTTAAGGAATAAATTTTGACTTGATCGAGCATGTTGCGCTATAGCTTGCCCTTTAACTTATATAAATTTAAGCTTTTGCTAGTCTTTTATACAAGAAGCTTTAAAATGCGAGTTCTAGCTTGAAAAAGCCAAGAGTTCGCAAGTTTCCATGATAGACTTTAAATATGCAAAGCTTGCTTTATTAGACTAAGCATTCGCGGATCTTTTAGTAAAGATTTTAAATTTACGAAGAACGAGAAATGATAGAGTTTTATATAAGTTAGATGCTAAACATAGAGTAATTGGATCTCTTTCGAGCTCATAGAGGTTAATTGTGGCTTTTTGCTCCCACCAGCTTAATAAATGTTATAATTGTTGAAGAAATAAAGTTACTTTGGTTTTTGCAATTCTTAATTTAAATCACTTCATAGAGATTCCTTCTGGTGAAAGTAAGGTACACATCGAAGTTTTGTCAGTGTTGTGGGGAAATAGGCTACCAATTCCTGATGGCTCGCTACCGTTGTCTAGATAGTTAAAAGACCACATGACTCGAAATTTTGCTATAATAATAATAGTTATGTAATAAACCAAAGCCGAAATAAGACCACTACCTCTTGCCGGCTCACAACCGATGTGTCAGTCTTCTAAATAAGGCACATAGTAATAATCCGAGACTGATAAAAGTTTGTTGCATCTTGCCGGCTCACAACCGATGTTGCAGCCTTCAAAAAGGTCGAGGAGCACCGAGGTCGAAATAAGACTCCTGGACCATGGTCAGCTCGCATACCGATGTGACAGTTTTATAAAGGACCAAGGTTTAATAATGTTGCAATAATAATTATAATAAAGACAAATTTCAACTTCGGGGTTATCTAAATAAAGCCTCCGTCTCTGGACTCGTAGTTGAGTTGTTTCGGATGAAATAAAAAGGATAACCCCTAAATCTTGCGAAATTAAAACCTTAATGTGGACCTTATTCTCATCATATCGTCTCTTTAGGAAATGATTTCAAACTAATTATGGTCTAAACCGGGTTTACTTTATATAAATAAGGACTTAATTTATTTGTCATCAATAATAAGAATAAAACCTTTAGAGAATTTAGGAATAAGGGAGCGGAAAGTAGCTATGTATACACAATTAGCATTTATGAGTAGTGTTAGCATCTTAACTTGTATTTAACAATGATTTCATTTTTAAGCTTGGTTTGGGGCAGGTGAAAAATCGAGGATGATGAATTTATCCTTTTAATTTTTCTTGTTCCGTGAAGTTATAGTGTATGATAATAATAAATGCATAAAAATGATAAAACAGGGGCTTATCAAAACTATTGATTTCTTAATCCCCTTACATGAACACTTACGTACTTTTCGAGGTAATTAGTCTAAGGGGATTGAAATTTTTGGTTTTCTAAGTGTATATTTATGACATTGCATGAGGACACGGCAATAGCTTAGTATGGGGGATTTTGGTATGTGCTTAAACACACATACCTTTTACCTAATAAAACGAGCTAAAAAGACCAAAAATGAACGAAAATGACATAAAAATGCATTGTATATGTGTATTTTGTGATTTGTGTCTTGCAGGTACGGATATTAAATAAAAGGACAAAACCGAGCACGGGAATAGAAAGAGCGTGAGAAAATGAAGCCTCAGGCGTATTTATCCTTAATGGGCCAACCCGTACCCATTTTATTGGGCTGGGTCAGCCCATTAAGAATAATACTTATAAAACTTAAGCCTTAAATAAACTTATAAGTCCAAGCCCATTATATTTAGTCAAAGCCCGAATACCAAACCCAATCCCTGGTCAATCCACCTTATAACTCCAGGTCAACGTTACTGTTGATCTTCTTTTCCCTCTTATTTTTTACACAGAGCAACACACGCTCAGGGTAAAACCAATTCACCCACATGTCTCAAATGTTTCTAGAAGCTTGCCAAGTCTGACACGTCTGACACCAAGGCCACGATGGCAATCCTAATGAATCTTATAGGAGGATAATACGTGGTGTGATCTAAGGGCTTAGATTGATTGATTTGAGGTTGTTATAATTCAAAGGCTTGGATTGAAGGATTGAGGGAGCGTCTCAAGGCCTAGAACATTCTCTTTATTGCTATAAATAAGGCTGCATTCACACAGAGATAATCATCTAGAATAGGAGTAGTTTAGGAGTAGTGTAGAATAGCTTTTTATGTAATTTTCAGCTTATTTTTGCTTATTGTCTTTAATCAATGTAATTTTACCTTTTAAGCTTGTAATCTTTTCAAGTAATCAATAAAATTCAATTTAATTAATAATTGTGTTCTTACTACTGTTTTTACTTATACGCAGTTGGTTTTAAAGTGCTTCGAATTTACTTTAATAAGATCAACTAAGCTCTTAATTTCTTTTAAGCTATCTCTTATTAAGCTAAGCTTGTTTTAAGCTTAACTTAATAAGTTCATTACTCAGATTACTTAAAAATGGTCATAACAAGCTGCTTGGATGATAAGACAAAAAGGGATGGGCTTATGGCTTTCTTACCAGCTTATCTCTGATAAGCTGGAGCTAGTTGATAAGCTCTTTTAAGCATTTCTGCCCTTGTTTAAGCAGAGGACTAAGGTACACTTTCTCTTTTACTTTATTAAGCTTATTATCTGTTCTGCTTATTAGTACTTAATCTATGCTTCTTATTGATTATTTATGCTTATTTTGTTTTAAGTTAGCTTAATATGCTCAGTTCTTAGTTTAAATTAGCTTAGTTTAAGTTTTATTAGATGCTGCTTAGTTTTTAGTTATAATAGCTTATTAATGTAGCTTAATATCTAGTGCTTTTTCTCATGAGGTTTTTGATCATTTGTCTTTAATTATCATAGTAATTAGTCTGTTTTAGCTTATTTGAGTTTTTTAAGATCTGTCTTAGCTTTTAAATGGATTGTTAAAACTTAAAGGGGTGTTTGGGACAAGCAGGATTAGCATAGCTAAGACTGTTTGTGTAGCTTTTAGGTTTCAAAATCAGATTCAATAAGCTCTAAATTAGTCTAAATATAAGTTTCCATCAGCTTAAGAATAGATTTGTTAAGTTTTCTAGTTGTTTTATCAAATGTTTAAGTTTGCTAGTTTAAAAGTATTTCAAATTGCTTATTTGTGTAGGATTAATTAGGGTATGGTTTTTGTGCTTAAAATGAGTATTTAATACATCTATTTTGAGTTGTTAAAATGTGGGAAAAACTTTAGAGTGTGCCTTGAGCAAAACAGTCAATAAAGATAGTATTAGGTTTAAGCAAAAAGTCCTTAATTTACAGACAATTTGAGATCATTTCCTAGCTTAGCTTAGATTTATTTTTGTGCCATTTAGCTTATTAAGTTCTGGATTTAAGTTGTTTTAAGTTTTTAGTTTCAATTTTTGCAAAGTCTTAGAATTAAGTTTCATATCTGTCATTCATTTCTAGAAAAGCCAAAAATATAGTAGCTAAACTGTCACTTTCAATTCCCTTTTTAGCTTATTTACTTATTCATTGTGCTTAAATTCAGCTTTTATGTGATCCTTGGGGACTATTCTTAATCTGTTTTTAGCTTTTGGCTTATTACTAGTGCTTATTTGTCCTTAGGCTTAGCTTAAAGTTTGTCAAAAATTTGTGTAATCTGTCTTTTTGTCTGCTGTCTAAATAGCATTTAATAGTTATTCAGTTTGTGTCATTTGCTTATTTTTAGTCTTTTGTGCTTATTAGGTATAGGACTTACTGTGTTTTCAGGTTTTAGCTTTTTCCAAGTGCTTGTTTGTTTTCTTTTTAACCTAAAAGTTATTAAAAAGTCCTTTAAATCTGTTTTCTTTGTCTGCTGTCTTAATACTTTTAGTGCTTTTCTTGCTTATTTCCTTTGCTTATTTTGAGTCATATGTGCTTATTTGGTTAGCTTAAAGTCTGTTTTAGCTTATTTGCTTTTCTTAGTTGCTTGTTTAATCTAGAATCCCAAAGAGTTTAGCTTAAAAAATCAAAGACTTAAAATGAAAATATGTCATTTTTGTTAAACTTTTTCTTAGCTTATTTTTAAGTTTTAGTAAAAAGTTCATTTATTAAAGTTTCTTAGTTTTGCTTATTTTATAGCTTTTCCAAAAAAAGAAAATAAAAAAATGTTTTCTCAAAAAGGTAGTTCACAGGATTCGAACCTGTGACCTCCCCTTCACACACACAACACATCTACCACTGCGCCCTGGGGTCTTTTTCATAAGACCCTTGTTAGCCTTAATTATATTAAGTCAAACAAGAATGTTATCGGTCTTAGAAAGTCAAACTAGGCTAGTCGGGTTCAACGGGCTTGGATTGTAATCTAATATTGTCCATGTTTCGGGCTCAAAGCCCAAGTTAAACCAAGCCTGGCCCGTTTAGAAAGCCCAAGTGTCAAGCTAGCAAGGTATGGGTATAAATATCCCTTCACCACACTTGGTGAAGGGTGTTGGTTACATTTTCATTCACTTGTAATCCACCAATTCACTAATCTAATCTTCCTTTCTTGTTTTCTCTCTCTAAGTTTTCTTTTTATTTTCTAGCATATTGGTAAAGATTATTGTTGTGTAATGGATTAAATTCATGGGATAACAACCCTTACTCCATTTAATTGTTATATGCATTCTCAGATTTTGCTTATTTGTTTTTTTAACAGCTTATTCGGTTTAGCTTATTTTCCCATTTTATTTTTCTTAAGTTTTAAATAGTTAAAAGCATCTTTCTTAAATTTTTCAGATTTTTATAAATTAGTTTAGTATTTTTAATAATATTTTTAGATTAAATTAGTTTTAAATTCATAAAAAATAAAATAAAAGTCTAAAAAATATAATTTCTTTTTCAAAAAATATTTTTTTTTATATATTTAGGACTTTTAGATTTGAAATTTACATTTTTAGGGTTAAAATTTGATAGATTAGGTTTTAGTCGCGTTTTTAAAATTCCCGTTATCGTTTTAATGCTTAATGATTTAATTGTGCCTTTTTAGATTAGCGTGCCTTAAATTTACTTTCCATTTGCGTTATTAGAATTAGAAACCAAATCCAAATCTTTTATGATAATCAAGCTCGATTCCTGACATAAATGTGAATTTCCATTCTCCTTCCCGAAGAGAACGATAACCGTGTTGATTTACTTATTATTCTTTCTAAGGATCATTTGTCTGATATTTGCTTACTGTATATGTATTATTATATAATATATATATATATATAATATATTATATATATATATATTATATATTTATATATATATTTATTATATACTAATATATATTATACATTTGAGAGTTATTTGTTTGATACGTATTTAGATGAACATCAGGGTGATTTCATAAATACTTCTATTAAGGGTTTCAATCACTCATTCAATCGATTTTACACCTTGTTATCCTCTCTATCATAAACCCATAACTCAATTTCATATTTAATCATTAAAACCCATCATAATGTCGACCCCAAAGTTTGCTAAAACTCATAATTTGGTTGCGTTTTTGGAGAAACCCGAAGAAAGTAATGGGTTTGAGGAAATTATTGCTTTTCTGAATGCAAGTTTTGTCCAATATGCGTTAACGGTTAATCCCACCATTTATACTACCTGTATTGAATAGTTCTGGACATCTGCTAAGGCTAAGACAGTTAATGGGGAACGACAGATACAAGCCCTAGTAGACAAAAAGAAGGTAATCATCACTGAGACGAGTATAGGGAGTGATCTTAAGTTGGATGATGCTGAAGGAACATATTGTCTACCTACTGCTACCATTTTTGCAGAATTAGAAAGAATGAGGTATGAAAATCTTACTCAAAAGCTTACATTCTATAAAGCTTATTTTTCATCCCAATGGAAATTTCTTATCTATACCATACTGCAATGCCTTAGTGCTAAGACTACATCCTGGAATGAATTTAATAGCACTATGGCATCTGCAATCATATGTCTTGCCACAAATAAAAATTTCAACTTCTCCAAGTACATTTTTAACAATATGGTGAAGAACTTGGAGGGTGGGGTAAAATATCTTATGTATCCAAGGTTTGTGCAAGTCTTCCTGGACAAACAAGTTGAGGGAATGTCCAGACATAAAGGAATATATGTTATACCTTCCCACACCAAGAAGGTGCTTGCTAACATGAAGAGACTAGGAAAGGGTTTTTCTGGAAAGGTCACACCTCTATTTGAAACATTGATGGTTCAAGATATTGAAGACATGGGTGAAGATTCACCAGCTCCTACTGATTCCCATTCTACACCCATTCATACTCAATTGTCTTCATCTAAACCTCAAAAGAAAAAGTCAAGAAGGAAACAGAGGAAGGACAGTGGTCCTACTGAGCCTATTCCTGATGAGGCTACCAATGAGGAACAATTAGCTACCCCCTCATGTGATCCACCTCAAAGTGGTGAGGATAGAATGCAACTTACTGAATTGATGGATCTTTGTACCCAATTCTTGCTCTAGAGACTACAAAATCTAATCAAGCTTTGGAAATTGAGAGGTTGAAAAGAATAGTAAAGAGTTTGGAAAAGAGAAGGAAGTCAAGAACACCAGGGTTCAAGAGATTAAGAAAGGTTGGATCAGCTAGCAGGGTAGAATCCTCTAATGATGTTAGTTTGGGTGCTCAGGAGGATGCATCCAAATAGGGGAGGAACTTTGGTGGATGAGACTCAAGAGATGAATGATGACAACCTGATGTTTGATACAGATGTGTTGGAAGAGCAGGAAAAAGAAGTTGCTGAAAAGGAAGTTAGTGCTGCTGATCCAGTTACTACTGCTGGTGAAGTAGTTACTACTGCTAATGTTGAAGTTACTACTGCCAATGCTCCAACAACAACTATTGATGAGTTGACTCTGGCTCAGACTCTAATAGAAATCAAAGCAGCTAAACCCAAAGCTGTTACATCTGCTGCTACAACAACTACAACTACAAGACCCAAGGCTAGAGGGGTTGTAGTTCAAGAGCCAAGTGAATTCAAAACAACATCATCACCTTTACAAGCATCACAACTTCCACATGCTAAAGACAAAGGCAAACCTTTGAAGAAGAAAGATCAAATTGCAATGGATGAAGAATTTGCTAGAAATCTTAAAGCTCAACTACAAGCTGAATTAAAGAAGAAGAGAGGATTTCAAGACTAAAGGAAGAAAAAGCCAACATAGCTTTACTTGAATCATGGGATAACACACAAGTTATGATGGATACTGACTTTCATTTGGCTTAACAAATGCAAATAGAAGAACAAGAACAATTGAGTATTGAAGAAAAGTCAACATTATTTGTAGAACTCTTAAAGAAGAGAAAGAAACACTTTGCAGCATTAAGAGCTCAAGAAAAAAGGATCAAGCCACCAACTAAGGCACAAAAGAGAAACACAATGTCTACCTATTTGAAGACCATGACTGGATACAAACACAATCAGCTGAAGAGCAAAAGTTATGATGAGATCCAGGAGATGTTTGATAAAGAGATGAAAAGGGTAAACACTTTTGTAGACATGAATACAAAGTTGGTGAAAAGCAGTGAGATAAGAACAGAAGGAAGTTCTAAAAGAGCAGGGGATGACTTGAATCTGATAACTCAAAGAAGCAAAAGATAGATGAGCATGTAGAAGCTGAAAAAGATGATGATCAAGAGGAGGAAGAGATGAAAAAGGATATTGAGCTAGTTAAAGATGATGAGGTAGCAATTGATGCTATACCTCTAGCCACCAAACCTCCAATGATTGTTAAATACAAGATTGTCAAATAAGGAAAGTTTGTATACTTTCAATTGATAAGAGCTGATGGAAGTTCAAAAAGATACTTATCAATGATTAAAATGCTTCAGAACATTGATAGAGAAGACTTAGAGACCCTCTGAAAGTTGGTTAAAACTAAACATGAGAATACAAGGCCAAAGGATGAATATGAAAGAATGTTATGGGGTGATATGAAGGTAATGTTTGAACCTGACATAAAAAGTAAAGTATGGAGAAATCTACAGGGATACAAAGTGACTATTTGGAAGCTGTTTGATACCTGTGGAGTGCACTTTGTAAGGTTTAAAAATCTACATATCTTTATGTTGGTTGAGAAAAGATATCCCCTTACACCAATAACATTCACAAACATGCTGAACAAGAAGCTTCAAGCTGACTATTGGAATGAGATGTGTTATCAACTGCTCAAGCTTAAGATAAAGCAGGAAAAGGGTCAATGAAGTGTTTGAATACATCCTCCTGATGATGGTGAAGATCTTTATTGAAGAAACTTGAAGATTCAGATGATGAACATCAAGTTTAGGGGAGGATTGTTAGGATTAAAAGACTTCAAGATGATTCTCAGAGTTACTGCTGCTCAGGTATATATTAGTGCTGTCAAGCATAACTTAGTGCTGCTGGTAATACTAATGAAAATTATGCTAAGTAGTTAGTGCTGGTAGTGTAAAAGTTACTACTGCTAGTTACTACTGTTAGTATATATTAGTACTGTTAGCATAAAGTTACTGCTGCTAATAGAAGTTAAGACTGCTCAGAGATGAAGACTGAAAATATACTAAGTAGTTACTACTGCTAGTACAAAAGTTAGTACTGCTAGTGTATGTTACAACTGCTAGAGTAAACTTCTAAGTGGTTAATACTGCTTGTGCTCAGTTACAACTGCTGAGTGATTACTACTGCTGGAAGGATTATGCTGACAGAGATGAGATCAAAGATTGATTGGAGAACAAGAATACTTACGAAGATAAGTATTAGTTATTTGTAAAGAAGATATGTATAACTTATTTGTTTAGGAGATTACGTTTATTTATAGAAAAGATCATGATAAGTTAGAAAAGTATTATAAGCCTTGTAGGACTCCTTGGTGTATAAAAGGAGGTCCTAAGGCATAATGTTAGTATTACATCTTTAATATTCGTAGCTTTAAGGTTATTTTGTAACCCTATCACTATTCAGAGTGATCGTTTCATATTGAGGCTGAAAGTTTAGTAAAAGTTTGTTTACTGTTTTATTGTTCTTCTTAGTATTGCAAACTAGATTCTGCATAGTTTGTAGTATTTATAATCTTAGTTTCTATTATAGTTGTCTTGGATCTATCCAACACAACTAAGCTTTAACAAGCTAAGTAAGATCTGTTCAAAAGGGATCAACAGATAGTGTTTATAGACAATATCTTAATCTACCCTAAGACTCAAGAGGAGCATGTAGAACACTTAAGGTTAGTCTTGGGACTGCTCAAAAAGGAGAAACTGTATGCTAAGTTTTCTAAGTGTGAATCCTGGCTAAGAGAAGTGCAATTTCTTGGGCATGTGATAAATGGTAATGGGATTCATGTAGACCCTAGTAAGATTGAAGCTGTTAAGAATTGGAAAGACCCTAGAACTCCGACTGAGGTTCGTTCGTTCTTAGGATTAGCTGGATATTACCATAGGTTCATTGAGAACTTTTCTAAGATAGCTAAGTCTCTTACTATCTTAACTCAAAAAAGTAAGACTTTCGAGTGGGGTAAGGAACAGGAATTGGCATTTCAGACCTTGAAGGATAAGTTATGTAATGCGCTTATTCTAGCTCTCCCCGATGGACCAGAAGACTTTGTGGTATATTGTGATGCGTCCGAGATAGGACTAGGCTGTGTGTTAATGCAAAGAGGTAAAGTGATAGCCTATGCGTCTAGGCAGTTGAAAATTCATGAGAAGAATTATACTACCCATGATTTAGAGTTGGGTACAGTCGTGTTTGCACTTAAGATCTGGAGACATTATCTGTATGAGACAAAGAGTGTCATCTATACGAACCATAAGAGTCTTCAGCATATCTTTAGTTAGAAAGAATTGAATATGCGACAGCGATGTTGGATAGAGTTGTTTAGTGATTATGACTATGAAATTCGCTACCATCCTGGTAAGGCGAATGTGCTGGCTGATGCCCTAAGTAGGAAGGAAAGAGTAAAGCCTAAGAGAGTTAGAGCTATGAATATGATCCTTCAGTTGAGTATCAAGGATATGATACCGGCGGCTCAGAAGGAGGCTGTGGATGAGTTTGCAGGATTGCATAAAGGTTTAGATGAGATGATAGAACAGAGAAGTGATGGAACTTTGTACTATCTGGATCGAATATGGGTACCTTTAAAAGGTGAGGTGAGAACCCTGATAATGGATGAAGTCTATAAGTCAAAGTACTCTGTACACCCAGGTGCTGATAAGATGTATTATGATTTGAGAGATAGGTATTGGTGGCCTAGAATGAAAAAGGATATAGCTGAGTATGTTAGTAAGTGTTTGACTTATTTAAAGGTTAAGGCTGAGCATCAAAGGCCATCTGGCTTGCTTCAGCAACCTGAGATTCCCATATGAAAATGGGTAGGGATAACTATGGATTTTGTGACTAAGTTGCCTAGGACTAGTAGTGGGCATGATACGATCTGGGTCATTGTGGACCGATTGACTAAGTCTTCTCATTTTCTACCAATGTGTGAGGATTATAAGATGGAAAGGTTGGCTAGATTGTATTTGAATGAGATAGTTGCTAGACATGGTGTGCCGATCTAATTATATAGATCGGATAGGCATTTCACATCCAGGTTTTGGCAACCCCCACACAACCACCCACCCCCCACCCATTGAAACGTGCGGTACATAAGCACATCACACAGAAACATGAGTCTCAAATGCAGCATTTATATACCAATTAGATTCACAACAGAACCCCACCCAGATGCATACTACACTAGCCACAAAGGCCCCACTATGTGGCCTCCGTATCACGAACCACTCGCGAGTCCCTACACTTCACTCGATCACTCCTTCGACCGTCTGCCGCCTCAGACGTTAGCGTCGCTACTCATTCAGAATCCTCTGGACTTACTTCATCGAGCGTGCGTCCCTTGACTTTGGGGAAGTTGGGATGGTTATTCCACGTGCATCTCGTCGCTTGCGGTTTTCGCACTTATAACAATAGTTATCTTTCTAGTGTGAGATGTGCTTCGTTTGAGGCATGTATGGCAGAAAGTGTCTGTTCGCCGAATTATGTGGGCTTGAGGTTGGTTTTTTTGGGTACGGCGTCAGTTGATAGGGACACTGAGTTAGTGCAAGAGTTATGAGAAGATCTCAAGATTAAAAGATGACCTTACGGTATATGCGACGTGATCGTCAGAAAAAGTAAAGCTGATAAGAGGAGAAAGAAAGCCTCTAGAGATTTAGTGAGAGGTGACTAATGTCTTGTAACGTATCGCTTGGAAAGCGTGGTACGCTTTTGGGCAAGATAAGGGAAGTTAGCAGCTACGATTTGTTGGACCTTTTGAGATTATCGAAAAGGTAGGCCCTATGGCCTATCGTTAGATTTGCCTGAGGAATTGAATGGTGTTCATGACACGTTCCACGTGTCAAACCTTAAGAAGTGTTTGGTTGGTTTCCAAACACTGCAAGGGTGCCCTTTGGATGAGATTCGAGGTGCTGCTAAGTTAAATTTATGTGGATAAGCGCTGTTTGGAAATTTTGGTAATGGAGTTTAGACGTTGAAAAGGTTGTAGGATTGCCATCATTCAAGGTTCGGTGAATCAAAACGCCGGCCTGAATTCACGTGGGAACGTAAAAGATCCGATTGAAATTGAGTACCGTATATCTGTTAGTGATGTTAGTTTAGTCGAATTTCGGGGACACATTCTTTTACGGGGGTAGAATGTCACTTTTGCCCTTTTTTGTGGTTTTCTGAATATTTCATTTATAGTCCTTTGACTATTTGACTTTTGTCAATTTATTCAGATTTTTGTACCGTGTGGACGGTGGTGATTTTATGAGAATTGTGGTGAATTATGGTTTATTGTGATTAATAATACCTTTTTGAAGGTATTATTGTGTTATTTGTATTCCGGGTGGTTTGACCCGTGAATTTTGAGAAATGCCAAAAAACGAGTCCGACACGTCCGTTAATGTCCAAATAAGTTTTGAAGGGTGTAAAGTGAAAATGTGTCGTGTGAATACTTTAGGTTAATGGAAAAGTACTTTTAAGGTGAATAAAAATACTAATTAACTTTGGGGTAAATGTTACGGTTGAGTTTTATGAGCTTTTAAGTAATCCCGACACGAAAAGAAAGACCCGAACCCTCCTAGGATGCTAGTCGGGACGTGTAAAGGATAGGGGACAAGGAGGCTAAATTTTAGCTTTGTTGTCTAGAGATGCCATGTACATATATTCCTTCCACTAGTCCTTCCATTCATTTCATTATCATTTCAAAAAAAATAAACACACACACAAGTGTGTGTGCTTGTGTTCGTCCGCCCCTCACCAACAACAATCCACCATAAAATTTCCACCTTTGATCGAGAACGTGATATTCTGGGTTGATACGAGTTTTTGGGTGTTCATTAAAACAACGTTTGGGTTGTCCGGTTCGTGTCAAAATATACATTTTTAAAGATTTTCTTGTAAGTTTTCAAATTTAAATTTTGTTTGTCCTTTTGGGTTTGTTTTGATGCATAGATGTTAGTTGTACAAGTTGATCGTTATGAAAATCGATTTTTGGAAGCAAAACGAATGATTAAAGGGGTGTTTGGTTCGTGTAATATAAAAAAGAAAGAACATGGATTTTGTGATTTTGATATTGTGGTCGTGATGGTTGAATAATATATGTTGCTAGATAGCTTATTTTTGATAGTTGCTTGTATAGCTTATTCGGGCTTATTTTTAAGCAATTTCTTGGCTTACGAACCATTCCCAAAATCACTAGGAAAGTGATTTTGATTATTTTTGTGTTATGGCATATATTGTGAACTATTGTTTAGGCTTATGGTAATAACCAAATACGATACGTAGCTTATTAGCTTATTTTCAAGCTTAATATACGTACGTATTTTTGAGCTATTAGACTCGCAGCCTAATAAGTCTATTTAAGCCGTGGCTTAATGAGTTGTGGTCCAGATTAATTTTTACATATAAGTATATACTTATATATGTAAATGGACCTTAATTTTGGACTTGGATCGTATTTTAGACTTATAGATGTCTTAATGGACCCTTGTTGGGCCTTAAAGCCCAATAAGCAATATTTAGTCGTTATAAGAGTTTTGATGGACTTTTAAAAGTGAAAATGTGTTTACGAAGTGATATGGAACGATATTTTGAGAAAAATGTTTTAGTAAACGTTAAAGATTAAGAATTTGGAATTTTGTCGAAAAAAAGTGGCGATTTATGAAAGGTGAAAAAAAAAAAATTTTTTTTTAAAGGTTTGAAACCTGAAAAAACGTTGTTTGAGCGTTACGGGTTCATGTCGAAATTTCGTAAAAGTTATATAACTTAGAAATTTTTCTAACAACATGAATTTTAGATTTTAAATACAAAAAAAATAAAATAATTAATTAATTATTTTAATTATTTTTATAAATTCACTAAAAGTCGGAAAAATATAATTTTTTCGAAAACTTCTCTAATGTGATGATTCTGAGTAACACGTTTTTTCAGTTTCACCCATATATGATTATTTTGAGATGACTAGGTTACCGAATGGACTTTATCGAGATAGCATATATTATTATTAATTATAAATATTTACTTATATTACTTATCTATTTTCTTTAAATAGTATAAGTATGTACCTTTGAGATATCAGATTGATATGATTGTTGGGATAAGACGGCAACCATCACACCACTAAATTGTTTTGGGTAATTGTACAACGCGTCTAAACTCAATGCATCAAACGTGAAGATTGTTTTGGAAATGGATGATTAAATTGGGACATTAACTGGACTAGGTCATGTGCGGGCGTCGTTGCATTTGCTTATGTGATTGAGATTTGGTTGTTAAAGACTTGCTTGAGGTGAGTTCTCGTAGCCCCACTTTTTACTAGTTTTTCTGTTGGGGGAAAATGATACTCAAATGTGTTTTGAAATGTTTTGAATTGATTTCTGCGAAATGTGGTTTTGTTTTTGGGACAAGTTACATGCTTATGACTGCTATGTGAATATTATGTGCTGAATGATTGTTTGGATCAGAG
Organism: Tanacetum coccineum; assembly: GCA_026074375.1. Classification (NCBI taxonomy): domain Eukaryota; kingdom Viridiplantae; phylum Streptophyta; class Magnoliopsida; order Asterales; family Asteraceae; genus Tanacetum; species Tanacetum coccineum. Next base: position 65,685 of record BQNB010003662.1, on the reverse strand, counting down.
GGGTACGCCTATCCTAGTATTTGCATGATTGTTTGGATCGGATGGGTACGCCTACCCAATATTTGTGTGGTTATTAGAGCGGATGGGTATGCCTACCCAGGTTTGTGTGTGGTCCTGCCCTAATTCTAGTGCTCCAGCTGGTAGGCCCTTTAGGTGCGTAAGTGACATATGGTTATTGATTAGCGGTGATGCTAAGGTTGTTTGCATATATTTATTGTCAAATAGCACTATTGTCCACTGTTGAAATATTGGCACAACTTTTAGGTTTAAGGTCAAACCTGCGAGCTCACCAACATTATTGTTGACGTTTTTGAGTATCATTTTCAGGTGAAGTAAAAGAAGAGCAGTTTGGTGATTGTTATAACAGACTTAGAAGTATCCCGAGTGGAATTTCGTTTGAAGTGTTGCTTGCTTGTTGTTTGGTCCTAGTAATTGGATGTTTTAGATTAAGTTTGGATTATGGACCCCTGTGAGGGCATTTGAATAATTGTAAGAGATTATGGATTTTAGTTGCGATTTGGGACATCACTTGAGGTTGTTTGAGGTTGATGGTCTTCATAGCACTTGAAGTTTATGCAATGTAGTTTTCTCTATTTTGTATCTTGTGTTATGATTGATCATTATGTTGCATTCCCAAGTTTCCGCCATTGTCGGGGTGTGACAGATTGGTAATCAGAGCCAAGGTTATAGAGAACTAGGTGGATTGGCCTAGACTATAACCTAAGATCTGTCGTTTAGTTGCGTATAGGATCTATGTGTGCGGTGTTCCGCTTTTGTTTGCTTTAAACATGTAAACTATTCAACCCCCCCCCCTTTCTAGTTTCCACAGTGTTCACCAAATACAACCTTTCTTAGAAATTTTTTTAGCAAAATTTTAAATTTTGGGTCATCAGAAAAGTATCATATGGGCGGCCCTCTTAGCTCATAAGGGCGGCCCCCTTATCAATAAGGGGGCCGACACCATAGATATGGGGGCCGACCAACCTGATCACGAATTTTACTGTTTCTTTTTGCTTTTTTACTTAGCCTCAGCTATCCATACCCAAAAAACACAAACACATTTTTGAAATGCTTAAACTAACTCAAACTCATACCATTTCTAAACCACCTCTTTCTAATAAATTGCACCTTTTTTTTAATTCATCATCTTCTTCATTCATCATCAATCTCCGTTACTTCTATGGCATCCACCAAAGCTTTCACCTCCAAACCCTCCAAAAAGACCAAGAATCAACATAATTCCACATAAAAACTCCTTCTCCAAATTATCAAGTCTTATCACCAAGTGCCCCAAATGTACCCTCAAAAACTCCATCCACTGTGGCCACTTCTTCATCCTTTATTGATTCCAAACTCAAATCACCAACCTCCTCTACATCTCCATCAACAAATGGATACTTGACCTCAACAATGTCTCCTCCTCCAAGAATACCTCTACCACCTCCAACTTAAGAACATGGATCCATAGACATCACTCTCACTCTTTCACCAATCACACCACTTGACATCCAATTCAATACTACATCACCTTTAATACCCTCACCACCTCTCTTTGGCCATCATATTTCATGGAAAAAAAAAAAATTACTTGAAGCACATGGGGCAACATGCTTGTGTTGTATCCACAACCGTACACTCATCATTGGCTTAAGTGAAAACTTTAATATATGTTCTCCTATATCCAACACATGCTTTCACAACCACCACCACCAAATTCGCCACCACTACCATCAATCTCTCCAAACTAAACGTGCTTTATGTTTAGTTACTCGTGTCTCAAATAATTTTCAACCAAACCTTTTGCAAGTAAGTCCTATGGCATTATAGGAAAATTAAGACCTTTGTAGTTTTTACTTATTTATGATGTATTATTATGCCTTAAGCATAATATTTTCTTTAAATGCATGCTAGTTGTATGAGTGTGTGTTACACATAATTTTTATGATGAATGAATGAACTATTATTCTATGTTTTTTTAATATGCAATTTGCAAATTTGTTAGTTATCTCCTATATGCATATATAGTTGAGTTTAATTGGTTGATGTTTGTGATGATTGGCTAAAGTCTATTGTCACCATGTTTAAATATTTTTTATTGCTATATGTTAGAACATTGGTTTTGTTCTTCTAATTCGTTTTTGTAGCAAAGTTACCATAGCTCGATTCCTTGGTGCCCTCGATCGAGAGGGAGCACACATCAAGGGGGAGCGTTTATTCCGTCGATTTTACGCATATTCATCGAAAAAGCCTTTTTGATTCTACAAAAAGGGGGAGAAATAGAAATAAAACTCACTAAATACTTGTTTAAAAATAATTTTACATTTAATGAGTTTAGATTTTATAATAATCAAAAAGGGGGAGATTGTTGATAGAAATAATGCCTAAAAACGTTATTAATATTTTTCGACCTCTCTACGTTTTGGTAATCACAAAACGTAAAAATGCTCAATAAAAAATTATATGTAAACAAGTAATTAGTCGTAAATTCCCATTTCGAGTATTTAATCACTTAAAGGTATAAATAAATAAATGCTTAATGCATTTAATGATCAAAGGAATTTTATTCAACCTCACATTTTTTTATAAAATGTTACAAAATATTTTATTGAAAATAAATATTTTGAATTTAAATTTTCCACCTAAAAACGGCTAGAAATGTTCCAGAAAACACCTCCCCTGAAAAAGACAAAAAATAGAGCGTCTGGAGGCCTCCTTAGTGATAAGGGGGCCGACACATGAGCTAAGGGGGCCGGCCAGACAAAAAGGCTCCCAGCTTTGCCTATAAATATTAGACTATTCCCTACTGATTTTTTCACCTTTTGCACTCATTATCTTCTATCTCAAATCAGTCTATACATCACCTACAATCCTTTGATCATTTAATCTTAAGCATTTGTTTCCAAGTGATTCAAGCTTAGATCCTCGAGTGCAAGAGAAGAATACTTCCTACCATCATGTTACGAAGTATTATAGCTTAGTTTGTTTTCGTAACGTAGTTACCATTGTATTATATTTTGTAAATCATTTGTGTACATTGTGTAGTTGTGTGTAATAGTTAGATCGTGATGATCATTAAAAGTATAGTTAGATCGGGGTGATCATGTTAGAATTTAGGTGAAGTGAAGAGTTGATAGTGCGGTTAGTATTTTAGTCCTCAAAATATGAAGGCTGTGATAGATTGGTTCTAGCTAAGATTAGAACTCGACATGTGGCTTAGTGTCGGAAATCGGTGTAAGCTAAGTTGTGTATGGTTTTCTCCGCCTAAAGGGAGTTTGTTGACATAGTGAAGAGAACTCTCAATTTTGGTACTCGGGGAGTGGAGTAGGGCGAAGAGGTTCTTCGTTACCGAACCACTATAAATCTTTGTGTTGTGGTTTGATCTTTCTAACTCTTATCTCTTGTCTTACATACTTATTCTATATCTTGCTATCATTTATTTACTTAGTTGTATTGTTCATATTGTGCACATATTGAGATCGCATAAAGTCGAATCTAAGTTTTTATAAACAAATAATACATTAAATTAAAAAGCGGTAAACTATTCGTACCCTCCCCCTTCTAGTTTTCCACATAGACCAATCCCTTGATTGACAGATCTCCTAATCAGTGATATAACATGATCTAACAGGTATAAAGGGTGTTTAGGGAATACTTACTTGATCATGCACTAACGTAAGCTCCTAGGACTTCTTCACTTGCACGAAATCAGCTTTTTCTTGATCTTGATGTTTCATTCGAACAATTAGGGTTTCTTGGGGAGAATGTGAGATGTGTTAGGTATCCACTGATACTGTATAAGTAGAACTAGACTACGAACCTATACAAGTTGGAGAGTATGAAACACGGGTAAAAGTTGACTTAACGTTGATTAGGGTTGAACCCTAAAGGTTTTGACCTTTTGGTTTGGCCGATCGAACAAGAGGGAGAAACGAGACAGAGTTTGGGTTTAGAGGATTATTGCACTATAAGTCCCTAAATTACCATCCATAAGTATACAAGTTTGACTATAAGTTAAACTCTCCCTTTAGGGGGTTGGCCAAATTCCCACAACCTTTAAGGTTTGTGGTTTGCCTCTTTTACTTAAATACATTTTTCCTAGATAAATATGTACACCGTGTGTAATAATTGATGTTTTACCCATCTATGAGAATATTGTCATATACTCATTTCCTCTTTCATTTCCATTTCATTTCATCATTCTTTTCTTATTATCAACTTACATGCTCCGTTTAGCGTGCATAAGCGTGGCGCATCAGCATTTCTATGAGCGCTTGTGAAAAACGTTGTTCTTTGCACAAAAATCTTTTCACGAACAACTCATGTTATTCCTCTTTATGAGATTAAGTGAGGATATCCAGAAAAAAAAATTAGTTTTTAACAATCTGCATTCAATAAAAACTCATGTTTTTCCTTTTTATAAGTTTAACCAGCAAGTATTCGGGTTTAAAGATTAAATATGGCTTAAATTATTATTAAAATGAATATAAATA